>JADBJO010004979.1:112500-132500 GCA_016801955.1 Conus betulinus
CACACACACACACACACACACACACAAAAACAAAGCTGTTAATAAGTACATAGGAAATATACGCATACATACACACTGCCCCACACCTGCACAAGATCCCAATATGCATCGACACAGACTTTGCCATGCATGACAGTTACTCAGTCACTGAACCAGCCACTATACACGATCTCTCATAAAGTCACCCAACAACTGAATGCCATCCGACCTATGACGTCGGCGCCCGTCCCTCCGAAAGCCTTTGCGATCGCCTTTGTAAGGTCACGACCGACATGACCGGGGAGGGGGGGGGGGGACCAAAATGGTCAGGTACCCCCCCCCCCCCCCCTTACTCATTCCACTCTCCAATCTACGACAACACACACACACACACACACACACACACACACACACACACACACATGTACGTACACACCACACACGCGCGCGCACACACACACGCGCACACACACACACACACACACACACACCCCCTACACCATACACACACACACACCACCACCCACCCCACACACACACACACCACACCACACACACACACACACACACACACACACCACACACACACACACACACACACACCACACCACACCACACCACACCACAGCACACGCACACACATATACACACACCCATAAAGGTGGATAATGCATAAAACCACCCCACCCCCCTCCCTCCCACTCCCCAACATACACACCAAAACTGGGTTCCTTTAGTTTAGGTACATGTATGATTCTAGCTGACATACTGTCGTTGAATCGTTTGGAAAAGACACGTCTGTAAATCAACTCAGGCAAAAAGAGACAGAACAAAAGACGCAACGTGAAGAAAAGAAATCTGCAAGCACGACGTTTGTTATACTCTAAAGTTTAGCTAATTTTCTCTGCGGCTGTCAATCAATCAATCGTGCCATTTGCAGTCTGCGCGACTGCCTGCGTACCTTTGCCATGAAAGGCGAGGCGGAGAGAGAGAGAGAGAGAGAGAGAGAGAGAGAGAGAGAGGAGGAGAGAGAGGAGAGAGAGAGAGAAGGGGAAGGGAGAGATAGAGTGAGAGAGGGAGGGAGAGGGAGGGAGGGAGGAAGGGAGGAGGAGAGTGTGTGACAGAGAGGGAGGGTGGAGAGAGAGAGAGAGAGAGGGGGAAGCGTGGAGAGAGGAGAGGAGAGAGAGAAGAGAGAGAGAGAGAGAGAGAGAGAGAGAGAGCGAGAGAGAAAGCGAGCGAGAGAGACAGAGACGGAAGGAGAGAGGGGTGAGTGAGCGAGAGAGAGAGAGAGAGAGAGAGAGACAGAGAGAGAGAGCAACAGCGTAATAGAGAGAGAGGCAGAGAGTATAAGAGAGAGAGACAGAGACAGAGAGAGACTAATCCTCAACGTGCTACCCTTCAAAAAAAAAAAAAAAAAAAAACTAAAATGGACAGAAATACATTTGGAAAAAAAACACAAAACAAACTCTTTTCAGGCTGTAAAATAAAGAGAGCGGAGAGAGAGAGAGAGAGAGAGAGAGAGAGACAGAGAGGCAAATCAATTCTGTGCCATCTCAGGGATCCAGTGTGCTGCATCATCAGTGCATGTCTGGCTGATGCAACAACATCCTCCTGTGCCATCGGCCCAAGGTTCCAGACTACTTCTTACCAGCACGTGCCGCACACTCAGAAGAAGATGACTGGTTGGTGGGCTCAAGGTTCTCTCTCTCTCTCTCTCTCTCTCTCTCTCTCTCTCTCTCTCTCTCTTTTGTTTTGTTTGTTTGCTTTTTGTTTTTAATAACAGGTCTGCCAGAATATATCTATGCAAGGTGGCCAGATGGTCAACGCATCCCTCTAAGCAACCAGTTATCACGGGTCCAGAGTTTGAGTCTCGCACTTTCTCTCTCTCTCTCTGTGTGTGTGTGTGTGTGTGTGTGTGTGTGTGTGTGTGTGTGTGGTGTGTGCGCGCGTGCGCTTTAGTGACGTAATCTCCCAGAAGAGGAAAGCAGCTAGAATTTCACACACATACAAAATCTGCAGTAAAAAAAAAAAAAAAAAAAAAAAAATGACATACCAGGCAATACATCACATACAGCAAACATTGAACCAGAACAGAAAACTACAGAAGAAGAAAACAACAAAACATGTTCAAGTTTGCACTGAAAAGGTCAACTGTTCAGAGCCAGAGTAGGTTAAATTGGTATCCGCCGAGTCGACAGTTGGTAGATCGATATCCTGCGCAGGGTCGATCTGAACTCGAAGGGCAAAAGTCGGAATTAAGCAACACTCCATTGTTTCGTTTTTTCACTCTCTGTGTTTACCGGTAAACATCGTTCTATGCTAACCGTTGGACCTCCTGGGCTGTCGATGCGTCAGACTAGTCAGCATCAAAAAAAAGAAAAGAAAAAAGAAAAAAAAGGCAACTGGTCTGAATTGAGAGACGCAGATTCTGCGTGCTCAAGCCATCCCTTACACAGACGACAACCGCCTGTCTTGTAGGCCTACACTATTACCTCCCTTAGCGCCACTGAAGTAACGACACAGCACAGCTAAGCTTTGCGGTTGAGGCCGCCGCCTTTCTGTCGTTCCACATCAAGCGAGGCTTACTGCAGTACTGACAGCTCTTTGTTGTGAGGAGAAAAACAAAAAAAACAACAGAAAACACAACGTAACTACCATTATCTTGCATCGTTCTTAATGCACTGGAGAGAACGAGCAGAGAGGCAGAGAAATGATGAAATGACAAAGCCAAGAGCGAGAGCATAATCCACCGACGCCGTGACATGCCGGTTTTCAGGAGCAGCTCGGCAGCGAAGGGGTTAAAATGCTGTCCTACTGCTTTGGGCCACGTGATGCATTCTGATCATCGCTTTCAGTCATCGGTACAGCAGTGCTCTATCACACGGTAAGTAGGGCAAGGTTGATTATAGCCCAGCCGACCGCAAAGGGCCACACCAGGGCTGTCACCACAACTCACAAGTCATCAAAAACTAAACAAACAAACAAACAAACAAAAAACACCTTTCGCACATCTCTTTAGAATACACAGTCTAAAAACGTACTAGAAACTTCGTTAAAATATTTCTTCCGTAAAATCTTAAGATAAGATAAAAAAAAAAAAAATGTTAATCTCTTTCAGAAACTCAAAGATCACGTCAGGTGGGACATCTCTGAACAAGGTTTTCATGGACTCTGCTGTCAAGTGTTTACGTCTCTCACATCGTGCCCTATCACTAGAGGTCTAGTCGTTCGCAACGATGGATTCACTGGGCCCTTCGGCAGCGTATCTCATCAATGGAAACAAAGAAGGAAAGAAAGAACTGATGACGTCAACAACAACAACAACAACAACACACAACACACACACACACACACACACACACACACACACACACACACACACACACACACACACACACACAACGCTTTACAGCAAACAAAACTGTCGATCTTCTACGAATTTCTTCTGGTCACTGTGTCCTAGTGACGCCCAACAGCTGCGAAAGAGAGAAAGACAGACTGGACAAAGGGAAAAAGAAAGGGACACTGAAAATGCATCTCGAACTGTAATCACATACACAGGCATGCTCGTGAGCGCGCGCGCGCGCGCGTGCACACGCGCAAACACACACACAAACAACACACACACACACACACACACACACACACACACACACACACACACACACAGAGAGTCTCTCTCTCTCTCTCTCTCTCTCTCTCACACACACACACACACACACACACACACACACACACACACACACACACACACACACACACACGTGGGCGCATGCAGAGTGACGCAAAAACAATATCCTGCTCCCCAAGTCACACCTACGCACAGGATCACACAACAACAACAAATCCAAACTCCTCCAAGCCCAGCCAGAAGTTCAGCAGAGGACAAACGTCAATGTCTGGAACAAACTTCGCAAAAAAAAAAGAAAAAAAAAAAGAAATAAAGGAAAAAAAAAAAAGACACACCATCCCGTTCTCCATCAGTCAGGGTCGACAAGTTTTTTTTTTTTCTTCTTTTTTTTTCCAATGTAGGCCAGACCTACTCACACCTGGCAATCGTTACATCAGACGCAGCGTCTTTGGTTCCAGTCTCACTGCTCTCTACTGTAACGTGTGAGTGGCACCATGTCTATCTTTTGTCTCAGGCCGCCCCAAAGCAGGCCTGCCCACTCCTCTTACTTTTTCGCCTCTTGGGCTTTCGCCTCTCTACAGGTGGAGAATATTCCACAGGACAGCACGAAAACGTTTCTTAATCAATCTCTCTCTCTCTCTCTCTCTCTCTCTCTCTCTCGCTCTCTCTCTCTCTCTCTCTCACACGGCAAAAGTATGAGCTGCGGACTTATTATCACGATCACCAAGCCAGTAGTTCCCACGTGACCAGCAGCCCACCTGGCCTAGGATGACCGCGGTGATCAGCAAACACGTTAATGAACCACCAATAGCGGCAAATATGCCTGATATGTCCTCATAAATCCGTTCAGCTACCTCTAAATTGACCTTTTTTTTTTCCATCCAAAATAATGACCACAGTGAGCAGCCAATCTGAACAACAACTCAAACAAACAGGCAAATAAAAAAAAAAAAAAAGCAACGACGCAACAACAACACAAACAGGCAAATGAACAAACGATACAACAACTCAAACAGGCAAATAAACAAACGATACAACAAAAACACAAACAAACAAACACACAGGCAAACAAACAAACAAACATCACGCGACAAAAACCGGAGCTTCCTCCTGTTCCTCGAAGTGATTAACCCAGCAGTTAGTACGAAAGTTCCCTTTTTTTTCCCCCTGGAGAATGAAGACGAGATCCTGAACAGAGTCACACCCTGTTTTTAACTTTAAAATCCACCTACTGTGACGAATGCGGTCCGAGTCACATCATTTAGTAACCCCCAACGGGAAGCCATATATATATAAAGTGAAGCTGAAACCTAACTTAGAATCGGCGCTCTGTACAGTATGAAAAACAGGTTTCAACTCCCGCAAAAAAAAAAAAAAAAGTCCAAAACTGTCTGTATTTCGGACGCTAAAAACAGCCTCCTGAAACATATGGACATAATTTACACATCAATCCCATTAAATTGAAAAAAAAAAAAAAAAAACCGGATCGTCTTGACGTGATACATGTGGTAACACAGTGTTCAGGGAAATGCACTTTGCTTGCGCTTTACTGACATATCCAAACGCTCCCTAAGACCATGCGTAATTGCTGCATGGCTCACACATGCACCACGGAGTCTCTTCGTCCTTCAAAAAAACGAGACTGTAGAATACACTTTTCCCTAGGCTTGTGAGACCAAGGACCCTGACAAAGCAGATCCAGGGAGAAGAACCCAGGCGTTTCAAATGACAGATGGTACCCGCAGAATCCGACGCGTTTTGCTACAAAGGCCATGCCACCATTGAAGAAGTGTGCAAAAGATCAACGCACCCACTGGCCTTTTTTTTTTTTTTTTTTTTTGGTCTGTTTTTGTTTTTTTGAAGACCTGGTGACATTAACCAAGAAGCGAACACCGAAATGGTGTGGGCACATCTCTCAATCACCCGCCTGGCCAAAACTATCTACGAGGCAGGAGAGAGAGAAGAGAGAGGGAGAGAGAGAGGAGAGAGAGAGAGAGAGAGAGAGAGAGAGAGAGAGAGACAGACAGACAGACAACAGACAGAGACAGAGACAGACAAAGAGATGGGAGGACAACATGCACGAATCGTTTAACTTTCAGTCTGACCTTTGGCGACTCCCAGACAAACGGCAGAGGACAGATAAGGATGGGTGAGGTCTGTCACTTCAAGCAGCGCGCCAACTACCCTAGGAATAAGGGAACTGATGGTCCCATTAGGAAACGGACAACTCGCGTGGTTGTTCAGTCGCACGGATGGCTTTTTTTTTTTTTTTTTTTTTTTTTTTTTTTTTTTTTTTTTTTGGGGGGGGGGGGGGGGGGGGGGGGGGGGGAGCAATATGGCGTGCGTTCTCACTGCCTCGAATACCAAACACCGCTAAGGGGGAAGGGGGGGGGGGGGGTACATGCAGAACACAAACATTACAATCATTAGTTTGAAGAGTGGTGTGAAATTCGTGACATTTCCAAGCGCTCGGTCACGCAGCAGGGCTGGTGCCATGGCTGGCAATGCTTTCAAAAGGAGAAAGAGAATCCAAAGACAGTCGACAACAACAATAGAGTGCAACTGAGACTGATACGCCATGCTCAATGCCACCAGGTAGGGTAATATGCTTACCGGAAAGGGGCCATATCAGGGCTGTCACGACGTTTGAATTCACTCACAAGTCAAAATAAAATTAAAAAACAAACAAACAAAAAAAAAAAACACTCATTCACACAACCCTTTAAAACAGACTCCATGCCACCAGAACCAAAGAAATACATTCTGCAGTTTAAACCGAGGTGTCATCACAGGGATGCGCTTGAAGAACCACGGACGGTTTAGCTGAAGCAACATCGTCCGATCCATGGATCCGTCCGCACACATGTTAGGAAAAGTGGGCAGACTTCAGCTCAACCCAGCTCAACTCTAGAGAGGCGATGACCCGGTGGCATCTAGCATGGTCCGAGGATACGACACTATGTTGAAAATGTCTGCAGCAGAGTGTTGGGAAATGAACCCTGATATGGCCCTCTGCGGTCGGCTGGGCTATAAGCAACATTACCTTGCCTGACCTTACCTGTTGGGAATGAGGAAAAAGTCTACAGCAGCTACTGACCCCCTGATGATCAATCAGTGTATTCAAAACGAAGGACAAGGATCAATAAAAGTGTGTGTGTGTGTGTGTGTGTGTGTGTGTGTGTGTGTGTGTGTGTGTGTTTTTTTTTTTTTTTTTTTTGCGGGGTGTGTGTGTGTGTGTGTGTGTGTGTGTGTGTGTGTGTGTGTGTGTGTGTGTGTGTGTGTGTGTGTGGATTCAAAACAGTTATAAACCTGGATTCTCTGGTGTGTGTGTGTGTGTGTGTGTGTGTGTGTGTGTTGTGTGTGTGTGTGTGTGTGTGTGTGTGTGTGTGTGTGTGTGTGTGATATGAAACCCAGCCGCCGTGGCACATTGGTTAGCGCTGCGGATTCCCAGCTGGGATGATCGTGGGGTTGATTCTGACCACAGCCATTCATTTGTTGGAGTTTCAGACCCCGACCAGCTCCTAGAACCACAGCTGAGTTTGATGGGGGCTCGACTGAGAAGGCTGGAACCACTCAAATTTTCATCCACTTCATGAATGTGTTCCTGAAGATATTGCTTCAAATTCCCTGACGCCGGGATGTGCTACGAAAGCAACCGTAGAGTACAGCCCTGTCACAAAACCTCAGATCCTAAAAGAGTTCCATGGCGTCGTCTTGTTCATCTTCATCCTCATGGTTAAGCTTTAAAAAGCCTCAAATTCTGCGTCCCTTCATGTCCCCTGCTCTCTTGGGTACATCAGTTTTTTGTTGTCCTCTCTTACGTCAAAATGTTTGGTGAGGAAATGAAATCTAAGAAAATAGCACTTGAATTGAGCAGCATACGGGGAATATTTTGCTCCCCCCCCCCCCCCCCCCCCCCCCCATCCTTTTCATATTCCGCCCTACATCACATCCTTTGACCAGGCTATTTTTCTGTACCCGGACGACGACACCGCAGCTGCGCCAACGTGGCAACCGCTTTGCAGGCCGACCTTGTTTTATATATCAAGACACCACACTAACAATGCGTCACCTGCTGCTTCTGCCAGCTGTTTAGTCGCACCTGACGGCTCACTCCAAAACTACAACGCTGATTCTGAAAAGGGAACCATCCTGAATAAGGCTCTTTCGCACACTGGCAACCTGCACAGACAGTCTGTACAGACAGACAGACAGACTGACAGACAGACAGTCAGCGACATTATATTCAAAAAGACAGACCTACAAATGAACCCGGCCACCGAGAACGTGCAAACATCTGCTCCTTTCAGTAAGCGCTTTTCCAAACGGTGTAACCCTTGTGAGGGGCATTTGGCCGATGAAATGTTGAAACCCAGGGACGAACGAAGAAGTAAACAGAGACTGGCTAAGGAAGATTGGACGCGACAGCAAGGAAGGGATTTGGGAGTTTCCAAAGAAGAAAATGCAGTGGAAATGTGAAAAGTCGTATAGCTTTGAAGCCTGTTGTAAGGGCGGTGAATTGATAACAGAGAGGTTCATGGTGTCCGGAACACGGGAATAATGGGACGGCGGAGCCCAGCCCCTAAACCTTCTGCCGCTTCAAACCTTCCCTGACCTGAATTAGGTACCCATTCACTGTAGGAAAGACACCAGGATCCATTAGAGAGAGAGAGAGAGAGAGAGAGAGAGAGAGAGAGAGAGAGAGAGAGAGAGAAAGCGAGAGAGAGAGAGAAGAAGAAGAAAGAAGAGAGAGAGAGAGAGAGAGAGAGAGAGAGAGAGAGAGAGAGAGAGAGAGAGAGAGAGGACAAGGGACAAAAGAAAAAAAAGGAAAAGAAAATATGAATTTTACGAACGGCTCGAACTCACAACCGTCATCTGTAACGATTGGATTAGGGACACTCTAAAAAAAAAAATTCAATGAAGAGAGAGAGAGAGAGAGAGAGAGAGAGAGAGAGAGAGAGAGACAGACAGACAGACAGACATAGTGAGAGAGACAGATACAGATACAGAGACAGACAGACAGACAGACAGAGAGAATCAGCATCCCGACAACAACAGCAGAGAGACGCCTTCTACCACCGCTCTCCAGGAAGGAGAGACCCAAGTCACGCTGACACGCTTGAGAACTGGCCACCGCAAGCTCATACACCACGTCATGTCCACACACACAAAGCTCCGCTCTGAAAGACACCGTCAGCATCTGCTGCCAGATGGCACACAGTCACAGTGACGGCAGACCACTGTCCTGCAGATCCGCCCACGTTTTCAGAGTGAAAGGGAGGCAACCCGGCTGACAGACAGACGGACCGTTCTGAAGCAAGACGTTCGGACCTCTGGAGAGGTTGAGGCGGACGGCTAAAACTTCATCACAGTCCAACAACGTCTCTCTGTTGGAGCAGTCGACGATCACCTCACCTATCACCCATCCCGCAGTCTGGAAGACCGTTTTAGGGCCGCCACAGAAGCCTTCGCAACCAGCTTCCTCCACTCCTCCCGGTTCTCTGAAGCTCTAAGGCAGTTGCTGAGCGTGAGGCCAGTCCATGCACTGATGTTGTCCTCCCATCTCTTTCTCTCTTGTCTTCCTCTCCCTCTGCCTCCTCGCACTGTTCTTTGTACAATGGTTTGGGCAAGTCTTTTTTATCTTGATACATGACCATTACCATCTCATTTCCCTTCTTTTCCACTTCGGACAGCACGTCATCGTATGGACAACGAAGAAGGAGGAGGAGGAGGAGTAGAAAGAAGAGGAGGAGGAGGAAGAGGAGAGGAGAACAAGAAGAACCAGAAGAACAACAAGAAAAAGAATCAGAGAGAGGAGGAGGTGGAGGAGAAGAAGAAAAAGAAGAATAAGGAGAAGAAGAAGAAAGACAGAAAGAAAGAAAAAAAAAGAGCAGAGAATGAAGGAGGAGGAGGAGGAGGAAGAGGGAGGAGGAGGAGGAAAGACAGAAAGAAAAAACAAAGAACAAAAAAAGAACGAAAAGAAGAAAGAAGAAACTCCGGAGACCCCAGAACTGGGTCCCTTACAGATGTGGACCCCACAAACCACACTGACAATGGAGATGAACGCACAACTCGCAATTGTTCTCACTGGGAGAAGAAGAAGAAGAAGAAGAAGAAGAAGAAGAACACAAGAAAAAAAGAAAGAAGATGAAGAAAGAAAGAAAGGAGAGGAAAGAAAGACAATACCCCGCTCAGTGTGTGTGCTGCACAGAGGCACAGCTGTGTATTATCCATTACTTTCTGCACAACGCCTACATGTCCCCCCCTCCCTCCTTTCACTCTCTCTCTCTCTCTCTCTCTCTCTCTCTCTCTCTCCCCCCCCCCCCCCCTTTTTAAATCTCTCTCTCTCTCTCTGATTTCAACATCTCTCTTTTCTCCTTTCAAAATCTCTCTCTCTCCTCTCTCTCTCTCTCTCCCCTCTCTCTCTCTCTCTCTCTCTTTCAATATCCCTCCCTCCCTTCCCTTCCTCTGTCTCTCTCATTTTCTAAATCTCTCTCTCTCTCTCTCTCTCTCTCTCTCTGTCCTTTTCAAAATCCCTCCCTCCCTCCCTCTCAAATCTCTTTCTCTCCCCTTTCAAATTCCTTCCTCCCTCTCTCTCTCTCCTTTCAAAATCCGCCCCCCCCCCCCCCCACCCCCCCTCTCCCCTCAACATTCCTTCCTCCATCTCAAAATCTCTCTCTCTCCCTTTTCAAAATCCCTCCCTCTCTCTCTCTCCTTTAAAAAATCTCTCTCTCTCTCTCTCTCTCCTCTCCTCTCTCTCTCTCTCTCTCTCTGTGGCCCTGATGTGGCCAGCCCCTCCGTTGGGCAGGCACATCCACATGCTAACTGTGACTTCTGTTCCCTCTGGTCCGACCAACGACGGATCCGCAGGGCGTACTACCTCTGGTCCGACCAACGACGGATCCGCAGGGCGTACTACCCTCTGGTCCGACCAACGACGGATCCGCAGGGCGTACTACCTCTGGTCCGACCAACGACGGATCCGCAGGGCGTACTACCTCTGGTCCGACCAACGACGGATCCGCAGGGCGTACTACCTCTGGTCCGACCAACGACGGATCCGCAGGGCGTACTACCTCTGGTCCGACCAAAGACGGATCCGCAGGGCGTACTACCTCTGGTCCGACCAAAGACGGATCCGCAGGGCGTACTACCTCTGGTCCGACCAAAGACGGATCCGTAGGATCCGCGTACTACCTCTGGTCCGACCAACGACGGATCCGCAGGGCGTACTACCCTCTGGTCCGACCAAAGACGGATCCGTAGGGCGTACTACCTCTGGTCCGACCCATCCACCTCCTTCGATCTCTTGTCCTCCTCTCCCCCTGCGTAGGGTACATCAGATCCTAACAGCACCCCTCCCCCCCTCCCCCGCCCCCCCGTTTCTCTTCTCCTTCTCTCATCTTGCCCAACCCCGTCGTCTCTTGCCAAAGTTTGCACCGATTCTGTTCCGAGAATAAGACACATATTCTGCTCTTGTATTTGTCAGGGTTCTGTTCACAAATCACCTCTCTCTCTCTCTCTTTTCTCTCTCTCTAACACACGTGAACACACACACACATGTACACATGCACGCACACACACATATACGCACACACGCGCACGCGCGCGCACACACACACACACACACCCACATATGCATGCACGCACTCATGCGAGCACGCATGCCCGCAAGCAAAAGGGCACACGCACACGTATACACACTCTCTCTCTACACTCTCTCTCTCTCTCTCACACACACACACACACACACACACACTTACATACATACACACACACGCGCGCGCGCGCTCTCGCACACACACACACACACACACACACACACACACACACACACACACACACAACTGCATCCCACTCCAAGCCTGTACCTTGTCAACAAAAGCACAACCAGGACCGCTGGGGGGAACCGGCTAACATAATGATGGCGAAAAACAACATCCTCCCACCACCTGCACCACCACCACCGCCATCACCATCCATCCCCCATCCCTCCTCTTCTCTTGCACCTCCCCCTCCCAACTCCACCTCCCTTCCTTCCCTTGTAAACGAGGTGGTGACACACACCTTCAAGCTGGTGCGCTGCACTTACCCCTCTTTTTGGAAAAAAAAACCAAAAAACTACTAAAAGAAAGGAAAAAAAAAAAAAGGGGGGGGGGGGGGGGGGAGAAGAGACAAAAAAAGGAAAGAAAGAAAGAAAGAGAAGAAAAGAAAGAAGAAGACAGAAGAAAGAAAGGAAGGAAGAAAGAAGAAAAAGAAGGAAAGAAAGAAAGAAGGGAAGAAAGAAAAAAAAGAAAAAAAAGGAAGGAAAGAAAGAAGATGCGAAGAAAAAGAAAGAAAGAAAGAAAGGCGCGGGCAGAAAAGAAAGAAAGAAAACAAAAGGAAGGAAGAGAGAAATGAAAAGAAGAAGAAGAAAAAAAAGAAAAAAGAAAAGGAAAGAAAAAAAACCTCACACCCCTACCACTTTTTCAACCTCTACCACTTAACGACGTGCAAACATACCTGCCTGCACATTCCCTCACGCTCCCTTTTCTTTCCCCCCCCCCCCCTCATCCCTTTCTCGCCTCCCCTCCCCCTCATCCCCCCCCCCCCCCCACCTCCACTCTTTCCTTCCAAAGACTCTGTATCTTTCGCGTCCCTCCCCGCACCAGTGAAGCAGGATCTTACCCGACGCTCGTATATCATTGTGCAAGTGTAGATAATGGCGTGATTCTTTATTTGTTTAGGGGGGTCGTTAGTGACGCTACTTTTCGGCAGATTGACGCAAACGGAACCACCCTACTCCCCCCCCCCCCCCCCCCCCCCCCCTCTCTCTCTCTCTCTCTTCCTTACTTCACCACCACATTCATTTCCCCTACCTCTGTTCTTGCATATATTCTAGCGCGAGCATGTACGAATACACGCGCGTGCGCACACACACATACACATACGCACACACAATGTGCACCCACCCACACACACACACATGTGCGCGCGTGCGCGCACACAGACATAATCCTGTGTATATGTTTATAGGTGCACTCGCATGCACAATCGTTTGCATGCACACACACACACACACACACACACACACACACACACACACACACACACACACACACGCACAGCCACGCGCGCATGTGCGCTCTCTCTCTCTCTCTCTCTCTCACAGCTTGCGCACGCACGCACGCACACACACACACACACACACACACACACGCTGACTGACTGACTGAAACCATTTACTGTCAGATTAACATCACACACACACACACACACACACACACACACACACACACACACACACACAGAGTCCCAGACAGACACGAAACAAGCGAAATGTTCGTCCCACGTCGCAAAAAGAAAAAGAAAAAACAAAGAAAGAAAAAAAAAAAAAAAAAAAAAAGAGAGAGAAAAAAGAGAGGAAAAAAAAAAAAGAGAGAGGAAGGCCACAACCTATCATTTATCAAACTGAAACCCACTTTCTATCCTTACTCATTCTCAACCACTCGCCAAACAGGTCCTGGCGCAGTCCACCCTCCCTCTCTCCCTCCCCTTCTCCCCCATCCCCGTTTCTCTCCCACCTTTCCCAGCCCCCCCCACCCCCACCCCACCCAGGGCTCCCTTTCTTCTCCCCCCCCCCCCCCCCCCCCCCCCCCCTCGTCCCCTCCCCATCTCGCTCGTGGAGCTAGATAGCTACCTGTTCCGGCGCCTGTCTAATCTGACTTGCAAAACACTCCAACTTTCCCTTGCCCTACCTACTGGAAATACGCTACCCCTGTTTCTGCTCCCGCACGACAGTTTTTTTCAATGGGCAGACAGACACTCTCCGCGCCACACCGTCGCGTGTGACTACAGACAGGGTTTCCGAGTAGTAGTAGTAGTAGTACCCCTTGACCAAAAAACAAAAAAAAAAAAAAAAAAAAAAAAAAAAACACCCCACCTCGTCAGCACTGATCGGGGAGGTTGTGGTTGACCTACAGCTCGGGTGTGTGGGGGTGGGGGTGGGGGGTGGGTGGGGGGTGGGGGGGGTGAGATGGGGGGGGGGGGGGGGGGGAGGCAGGGGGCAAAAGTTCTTTAGGTGGGTCTCAGGGATCCAAAGTTCTTCCTCAAGGGTTTTGGTGGTTCCCCGGTATTCCTTGTGTGAGTTGTGTATTCTGATTCATGGACAGGGACTGGTGTTTTTTTTTCTATCTATCCCCCCCCCCCCCCCCCCCCCCGAGGTTTTGGGTATGGACTCGCCACGGAAGATCTCTGGGTCGCTCTCCCATCTCTCTCTCTCTGTTAGGTACCGATCCTTTCTATAAACTAACTCTTTTCCATACTGACGTTTTTAACTGAAGTCTCTGGATCGCTCTCTCCCTCTCTCTCCCCCTCCTTCCCTCTCTCGCTGCTAGGTACCAATCCTTTCTATAAACTGTATGACTTTCTTTCCATACTGACTTTTAAATGAAGTCTCTCTCTCTCTCTCTCTCTCTCTCTCTCTCTCTCTCTCTCTCTCTCTCTCTCTCTCTCTCTCGCTACTAGGTACCAATCCTTTCTATAAACTGTATAACGCTTTTTCATGCTGACTTTTCACTGAAGTCTGGAATAGCATTAGCAGACAGGGTTTCCAAGTGGTAGTGGTACAACATCAACAACAACAACAACAACAACAAAACCCACCTCTCGTCAACACTGATCCAGGTGCTTGTGGTTGACCTACAGCTCGGGTGTGGGGGGGGGGGTGGGGGAGGGGGGGGGGGGGGTAAGTTTGAAGGGCTAAAAGGTTTCTGACAGTAAAACAACATCATCATCTAATAAATAAAAAAAAGTATAAAAATCAATTATGTCAAGTGTTAAGCACTGCACCGTGTCTTCCATTCTCGATCATTTCTACAGCTGGTTCGTTCATAAATCATGGAAGAAGAAGAAGAAAAAACAAACAAAAAAACAACACGTGGCTACATGCACTGCTCTGTTCAACGCGCCGTGAATACACAAAATACATGTCTGTACATCGACTGCAGGATCTTACATGAGCTTTAACATGATTGTACACGTACATTTCTGACACACTGATACTTTTAATGCCGTTCTTTTGATACACTGGCCACGGCGAATTTAAAAAAAAAAAAAAAAAAACAGGGTCAAAAGCTCTCCCAAAATCTATAAATGCCGCACACAGTTTGCCATTTAATGAAAACTGTTTGAAGATAATTGCTACATGCAAGTGTAAACACTGATCGACAGCGCAATAATCTTGGCTCCAGCCGGGGATTTGTTCAGCTCTGCTTATCTTTTAAGTCGATTCTTTCTCATATAACCATAAAGACTGCCTCTGATATCACAAAGAGGTATATATGCCTATACAGCAAGTTGGATCATTAACTCTATGTCTCTTAAAGCATAATTGATTCCGCCCACTTTTCGGGACAGAGAACTCTATGAAATAAAGCATTTAAAAAAAAAATCAACACTTAAGTCAATAACAATGCTACCATTCTTTTTTTTTTTTTTTTTTTTTTTTTTTTTTTTTTTTAAAGTTCTCATGCCAATCCATCAGCGACAGCAGATGTTCCAGTATTCGGTTTCCTAACTGCTAACAAAACATCCTCTACCACAGGACTGCCAAAAACAGGTGGATTCATCCGATACCCCCGCCAGTATCCATTTCATTTCAACATTTTTTTTTTTTTTTGTCCCCGGAGGAGCTTTAACAAGCCGATGCCATTCATCAACATGAGTACCTGTGATTTTTGAGACGAAAGAGAGATACTGATTTAGATAAATAGATAGGGGTGTTTGTGTGTGTGTGTGTGTGTGTGTGTGTGTGTGTGTGTGTGTGTGTGTTGTTGTGTTGTGTTGTGCTGTGTGTGTGTGTGTGTGTGTGTGTGTGTGTGGCTTGGGTCTCTGCATGCTTCGTGTTGCCGATGCGTCTTCCTTTCCAAATGCAGGACAATTTAAGACATTCCTCTTATGACATGTGTCTTTCTTCCTGGTTGTTAAACCAGAAAAAGCGATCGTCTTCCGAACACGGATCGCAGGAATATTCTTGAAGGTCGTCGTCTGATTCACACAGCAGCACACTTACATCATCCGTTTGATGGAACACATCCTTCCGAAATACTTTTTTTGTCTATAGCTTGCTCCAAACTTGTGTCGATGTCCGACTGGTGGATTTCTGGGCCCCTGCTGTTGCGCACCGACGGATCGGGGTGCGAGCACCGAAGCGTATCCTGAATGGGCGTGGGATGTGTATGTGCGTGTGCGCGCGTATGTGTGCGTGCATGCGTGTGTTTATGAGAGTGAATGCATGTGTGTACGAGTGCTCGAGTATGATGTGTGTGTGTGTGTGTGTGTGTGTGTGTGTGTGTGTGTGTGTGTGTGTGTGTGTGTGTGTGTGTGTGTGTGTGTGTGTGTAAGTCTGTGTGTGAGTGTGCAAGTTTGAGTGTATGTGAGGGTATGGTGTGTTCGTATTGAGATGCGTGTATTTGTGTATTTATGTAAGTGCGTACTTTTGTGTGTGTGCGCGCGGGCACGCGCGTCCGTATGTGTATGTGTATGTGCGTGAGTACGCACGCGCGCATGTGTGTGCGCTTGTGTGTGTGTGTGTGTGTGTATGTGTGCGCGCGTATTTTGGTGTGTTAATTATGCTTCTTTGCTGTGTGTGTGTGTGTTGTGTGTGTGTGTGTGTGTGTGCATGTGTGTGTGTTATGCGTGTGTGTGTGCGCGTGCGCGTGTGTGGTGTGTGGTGTGTGTGTGTGTGTGTGTGTGTGTGTGTGTGTGTGTGTGTGTTGTGTGTGTGTGTGTGTAACCAGATGCGTGTGTGTGTGTGTGTGACAAAACGAACAGCGTTGATGGACAGCGGACGGCTTCTCAACCTCTTGTTGCCTGTCCCCCCAGCCACACCCCCCCCCCCCCCCCCCCCTCCCCCCTCACACGTACACCGCGAGGTCTGCGCCTCCCTCTCCTTGAAATTGCCGACTGACTGACCAGACCCGTCAATCAGCAGACCAGACACGACTGCCCCCCCCCCCCCCCCCCCGCCTCTATGGAGAGAGCGGGGCCCAATTAGAGCTAGCTATTGGGAGGTGGAGAGGGGCGAGCACAACAACCTTTTTGTCGTCTTCGTTAACTGAAGACTCTCGTGTGGACAAGACACTGAGGTGCTCTGTGTGGGTGTATGTTGTGTGTGTGTGTTGTGGTTGTGTGTGTGTGTGTGTGTGCGTGTGTGTGTGTTGTGTGTGTGTGTGTGTGTGTGTGTGGTGTGTGTGTGTGTGTGTGTGTGTGGTGTGACATCTAACCAGATTCAACCAACGTGTTCGGATAAAGCGTTGATCGGACATCTGTTGCTTTCTGCCTTATGTCTTCATGGGAGAGAGAGAGAGAGAGAGAGGAGAGAGAGAGAAGACCGACAACAGACAGACAGACAAACAGCACAGAGAAGGACACAGAGAGAGAGACACAGACAAGCAGAGGAGAGACAAGCGAGAGAGAGCGAGAGAGAGGAGAGAGAGTTTGAGAGAGTGTTGTGTGGTGTGTGTGTGTGTGGTGTGTGGTTGTGTGTGTGTGTGTGTGTGTGTGTGTGTGCGTGCGTGCGCGCGCGCATATGTGTGCGTGTATGTGCGTGCGCGCCTCTGTGTGTGTGCGTATAGTGTGTGACTGTGACTCTGTGTGTGTGTGTGTGTGTGTGTGTGTGTGTGTGTGTGTGTGTGTGTGTGCGCGCGCGCGCTGCGCGAGCGAGAGAGAGAGAGAGAGAGAGAGGGGAGAGAGAGAGATGTGAGGACAGACAGACAGGAGAGACAGACAGACAGACAGACAGACAGACAGAGAGAGGGCATGTGAGTATGAGTGTGTGTGTGTGTGTGTGTGTGTGTGTGTGTGTGTGTGTGTGTGTGTGTGTGTGTTGTGTGTTTACTCTATGCGTGTTATATCCTTCCGGATTTCAACCAGCGTGTTCGGTTACAGCGTTAATCAGGCATCTGTTGCACTCTCCCATATGTCTTCGTAATGAGTGACTAAGTAAGAGAGAGACTCAGAGAGGAGAGAGAGTAGAGAGAGAGAGAGGGAGAGAGAGCGAGACAGAGAGAGGAGAGAGAGACAGAGAGAGAGAGAGAGACAGAAAGAGATAGAGAGACAGACAGACAGAGAGCGTGTATGTATGCGCGCGCGCGTGGCAAACGCGCCTGCGCGCGCGCGTGTGTGTGTGTGTGTGTGTGTGTGTGTTGTGTGTGTGTGTGTGTGTGTGTGTGCGCGTGTGTAGGTCTATACGTGTGTGTATGTGTGTTTGCGTGTGTGTGTTTGCGCACATACCTGTGTGTGTGTGTGTGTGTGTGTGTGTGTGTGTGTGTGTGTGTGTGGTGTGTGTGTGGGTGATGCGTGCGTGCGTGCATGTGTGTGTGCGTGCGTGTGCGTGCTCGCGCGCCCGTGTTGCTCGCATATTTCTCTCTCAATCTGACTGAACAAAACACCGAGTGGTGTACTCGGAACACTCAACAAGCAGTGAGCCTCCTCTTTGGAAAGCCGACACTGACACTGAAAACTCTCTCTCTCTCTCTCTCTCTCTCTCTCTCTCTCTCTCTCTCTCTCTATCTCTCTCTCTCTCTCTCTCTCCTCTCTCTCTCTCTCTCTCTCTCTCTCAGTACTACCAGTATCGGACGAGTCACTAACTGCACGAGTAGCCGTAGCGCCACCGATATCGGCACATGGAACAAGAGCGGCGGGGACGTGGCGCATGGCGAATACATTTTTCGTCAACGGCGGATACATTTCGTAAATGGCGGATACATTTCGTAAATGGGCGGATACATTTTGTAAATGGCGGACACATTTCGTAAATGGCGGATACATTTTGTAAATGGCGGACACATTTCGTAAATGGTGGATACATTTTGTAAGTGGCGAATACATCTTCGTAAATGGCGGATACCACTTCGTAAATGGCGGCGGATACCACTTCGTAAATGGCGGATACATTTCGGATACATTTCGTAAATGGCGGATACATTTCGTAAATGGCGGATGCATTTCGTAAATGGCGGACACGTTTCTGTAAATGGTGGATACATTTTGTAAGTGGCGAATACATCTTCGTAAATGGCGGATACCACTCGTAAATGGCGGATATCACTTCGTAAATGGCGGATACATTTCGGATACATTTCGTAAATGGCGGATACACTTCGTAAAAGGCGGATGCATTTCGTAAATGGCGGACATGTTTCTGTAAATGGTGGATACATTTTGTAAGTGGCAAATACATCTTCGTAAATGGCGGATGCCACTTCGTAAACGGCGAATACATTTCGTAAATGGCGGATACATTTCGTAAATGGCGGATGCATGTCGTAAATGGCGGATACATTTTGTAAATGGCGGATACATTTCGTAAATGGCGGATACATGTCGTAAATGGCGGATACATGTCGTAAATGGCGGATACATGTCGTTAAATGACGAACACATGTCGTAAATGGCGGATACATATCATGATTCAAACCCACAACTGTCTCGGCACCACAGCCACGGATGAACTACACGTTAACACTGGACCAGGAATCCCACAATGTCATTTTGCTGGGGTTTGCCCAAATGTGTAATATCAACTGCTGCTCTCCTAGTAGAAGTAGTAGTAGTAGTAGTAGTAGTACTAGTAGCAGTAGCAGTACTAGTATCATTATTCTTTCTTTTCTTTCTTCTTTTGGTTCTGTTTTGTCCCAACTTTCCTGCCTTGACCAACTTTGTCTTTTTTTTTTTTCAAACTTTGTCCTTTTTTTTTTTTTTTTTCCAAATTACAACTTTGCGCTGGATCTTTTAAAAGCCAATTTGACCTTTTCTAACTGTTTCCTGCTGCCCCCGTTCTCTTTCTTTTTTTTTTTTTTCGTCTTCTTTAAATCACTGCATATTTTTCTTTCATAAAAAAAAAGTAAACTTAACTGGCGCTACTTCTATTATATACAACTAGTTTTGACTAGCTTTTCTTACTTTTAAACCACTTTAGCATATACTTTTTCTTAAAACCATTTTGTCTACAAAAAAAAAAAAAAAACTATTCTGACATATATGCTCTTATATAAATCTGCTTTACCTTCCTTTTCATCCGTCTTTTTGTCTTTCCTTTTTTTTTCTCTCCGTTTTTTTTTTTTCTTCTCTTCTTTCATCGTCCTTTTTTTTTCTTCTTTTCTCTTCCGTCTTTTTGTTTTTTTTTTTTCTTTCGTCTTCCTTTTTTTTCCCTTCTCTTATTTCCCTTTTTTTTTTTTTCAACTGGAGACACACATACAGCCTTTACGAAATGGCCAAGGATGTCGCTTGGGAACGGGCCGCGAGAAGTAACGTGTCTGTTTGTGTCCCGGCTTTCAAGGGGCAACAACAATCCCAACCACTATGTACACATGCCATGATTCACTTCCCTTGATTGCTATGACCATGC
>JADBJO010004979.1:142500-147500 GCA_016801955.1 Conus betulinus
TCTCAAATAGTGTGTAGGAACAAAAACTGATACCTGATCTTCATCAATATAATCAATAGTGCCATTTACAAAAAAAAAAGAAAGAAAAAAAAAAAAAAAATCAAATGACTGAGGAACACAAACAACTTTGTGTTTATTGTAGTACTTTTGTTCTTCTTGCAACCTTACCTGATCTTTCACATTTTTGTTTCTCTCTCTCTCTCTCTCTCTCTCTCTCTCTCTCTCTCTCTCTCTCTCTCTTCTTTCCTTTGGTTTTGGTTCAGTTTCCTTTTTTTTTCTATTGGTATTACTTAATCAAACACCACCACCCACATCCCCCCCACACACAAACAAAAAAAACTGGAAACATTTTTTATGATAATGAATAGTATTCATAAAGCGCAATTCTAGCTGAACACTCTGCTTTGTGCTTTCAAACACAATTCACACATCTTCATTCATTCACCTACTGTGCCAGCTCTCTTACTACAGAACTTACTGTGTGTGCACTCACAATGTGGGAAAAGCACTGTTCAAACTTTTTTTTTTTTAAAGTAGAACTTCTACTAGAAGAGAAGTTCCTCACTGTACAGTGTACTTTGAAAAAACAGCACAGTACTACTGCTACTAGACTAATTTGAAAAGTGGGAGACAGGGAGTTGCAAACACAGTTGGAGACACCGTAAAGCTGAAGGAACAGCTCACCAGTTGATTTTACATTTTGCCTTTAAAAAAACAGTTTCTTCAGAGGACCTGACTAGAACTGAGCTGAGAGCAAGCATTGAAGTAACTGACTTTTGTGTGCAGAGTGCAGAGGAGTGGTATGGTGGAACAGCACCCTGAAAGAAATGGAAGGCAGGAGTGGCTGGCTTGCACTGATAACTGAGTTTAACAGGCAGCCAGTGGAGTTCTCTCAGCAGTGGTGTCAATGTCATCTCATCTTCTTGTAACAAGAACGAGTCACGCTGTGTGGTTTTGAATTCGCTAGAGACGACAAATTGGTTCTGCTGCCGAGCGATACTATGAACTGCATTCACCATATAATCAAGCTGAGCAGTAATTAGTGGACTGACAAATCTTGCTGTTTCCTAAACGGAAAGCTACTTTACGAACTGAGGCGATCCGATTTCAGCACAATATGTGCGAGTCACTGTTTCAACTACAGGAGAGAACAAAAAATGACAGGAGACACCTGGTGACAAACAATTATATCAGAAGCTTTACTGTTTCACTGTCTCCCCAATGCAAGAAGCCACAAACTCACTGTGGGTACACAATATCGTACTACTTTGCAGTTGCACTAAAGATACTTATCAGAGGGATCTGCTCACATTCAGTGCATTTAGTTTTTCACATTCATTCAGCTGAGTCTTGCAGCGCCGGCCATCTTTAGGCCCTGAAGATACTTCATAATTCTGAAGACTTGCCATGTTCCTAGTTCTGATCCTTCCTTGCCTTTTTCGCTCCAAGAGAAAGACTGAATAACAATTAACATGATGTGAAAAACCCATTAGTTTGAATTTTGATTCTGTAAAATACAATTGTCTCAGGTCATTAGGAATATATCAGAGACTGACACTATTCTCCTCTGCAATTTTCATGTTAATAGTAGCAGATTCATAGATGTCTGAGACCACCAAAAAAAATCATCTAAAATCAGAGATAATGAATTAAACTCAGGAAATTTAAGCTTTAAGTGAACCAAGGTGTGGTAAGGTTATCCGGCAAATTTAGCTCTCATGGTGAATGCACATGTTCAGCAGTCTTGATGAACTGGTTCAAAGTTTTGAACACAGATTTGTTCCATCATATGGGCAAACACTTCTCTCTCTCTCTCTCTCTCTCTCTCTCTCTCTCTGAGAGGGGATGTATTTTTTGTCTGTTTCTCTTTATTTTTTTACACAATTATGAAAGACTTAAAAGTTTAACAGAGCCAAAAGTACATAGTAAAAAAAAAAAAAAAAAAAAAAAAAAAACAGTCCATAAATAATCATGAAAGAAAAAAAAATGTCTTTTACCACACAAGTTCAGCATTTCAGTCTCACATAGGTTCATCAACTTTATGTTATCTTTCAAACTCTCATGAATTTCCTTCCTTGTCATTGATGAACTTTAAGTTCCAGCTGAATTTTTAAAACCACAAATTTTCCATTATTTCAAATGCACAAAAGCATGAGTGGATATCAGGAAAGACAGTCCATCTGTCACTTAATGACATTCTCAATAACCAGAAGGAATCTTATCACAAAAGCTTTCTTGCAAGCTCTCACTAGCAAGCAGGATGTTTAAAACACTTTTTGGTCTCTAACAACTACCACTGTAACCATGAATGCTATCTGACTGGCAACGTAATGCTTTTTCCCCATTACACTTGAGTTTTTGCCTCTCCACATCTACAAAGGAATGACTGAAAAGTGAAATGGCTAAAGTCCTGTTTGTTTGTTTGGTTTTTTTTTTTCCCTTCCCAAACTAAATTTGTCACCTGGCACGTGCAGTCCAAGATGTAGGACTTATTTTCATGTTTCAGATCCAATGATGCTCACTTTTCTTTGACAGAACATAGCAGACACCATGTGATGCTGCCTGGGACTCTCTTTGTTCGTAAGAGAGCACCAGCAGTCCAGACTGAATTAAAATGGACAGTTTCATGAAAGAAACGTGCAAGTGTCACACATGTCTGCAACTCTTTTCTGATTTTTTCAAACATTTTTACAGCAGATTCCATGAAAATCTTGTTCAGAGATCTTCCACCTGACGCGATCTTTGAATTCTTGAAAGAGAGTAACACTGTTCATCAGATCTGAGGTTTTATAGTGAAAAGATTTTTTTTTTTTTAAACAAGGTTGCGGATTGGTTTTTAGAAGATGCATTTGAGTTGTGTGAAAGAATGACTTGTGAGTTGATTTTAATGTGGTGACAGCCCTGATATGGCCCTTTGCAGTTGGCTGGGCTTATAAGCAACATTACCTTACCTTTTTCTTGAATTTCTTTTATCTGATCAAATTTGGACGACAGCTCATGAAACCATGGCAGGGCTACTGTGGATTGTGATTCCAACCCTACTTCACCATTCAAATCCCAACGGACAAATTTTGGTCAAAGCTACTGTGATGAAACAGCAAGTAAGTTAGTTTTAATAGGAAATCACTGAGTGATATGTTTTTGTATGTTCATCATACGTTACTTTGCGCAACACGTATTTGCCAAAAAAGATTTCTCTCCTCAAAATCTGTCTATAATTTTTGTCAAATGATGTCTTCTACTAATCAAAAACAAATGCTTCTAAGAAGTTCCATTGTCAAAGTATATTAGATTATCTCAAGTGTTGTAAACTGTTGGTCTATGTCAGCATTGACTTGCTATTCATGTGTTATTTTGCCTTGTTTTTGTTTTCCTTTTCCTGTTATTGCTTTAATTAAACTCACCTTCCTCCATACCCCTAAAGGGGCAAAACAAATAAATATTGTTCTTTTTTTTTTTTTTCTTTTTGTTCTTGTTCTCTCCCCCTCCCCCCTCCCTTTTTTTTCTCACATATTCCACAATGAAATGAGGAAGGGAGAGAAGGGAGGCGAGTGTGGAGGTGGGGGGTAGACCTGTGATAAAGGGGGCTAGGAGGGGTGGTGGTGGTGGTCAACAGCCAAGAATCACAAAGGGAGAAAAAAAAAACTAACTGGAAACACACTGATATATGATAAAATGGCTGTATGTATTCAACAAAATTGATAACGTGATATGATAAATGGTTGTATGTATTCAACAAAATAAATAACGTGATATGACAAAATTTGGCTGTTATGTATTCAGCAAAATAAAAAACGCAAATCCGTTCATGCATTAAATAGGTATTACACATCTGAGATTTAGTAAGTAGAATTTTTCTTTAAACCTGCGATATTCATAAAATCTATTCATTCCTTTCTTCTGAGAAAGCAACATTAAAATCCTGCAGCGTCCATTCAATCGACTGTTCCTTTCAGCTATGTTGGCATACACTGTATATACACAGCCTGCAGTCTGAACCAATATTCTCCTGTTTTTTGTTAGACCAACACAATTTCATGGATGTAATCAAAGGTAGTTTTTAGGTCCTAGCAAATGAAAAAATGCCTTTTTTTTTTCAATAGTTCAGACAGTACACTGGACATCAAGAGCAAAAGAAAGGTAAGGCAAGGTAATGTTGCTTATAGCCCAGCTGACCACAAGGGCCATATCAGGGCTGTCATTGCGATAAAGTCAACTCACAAGTCTGAAGCCATTCATTCACACAGCCCTTTAAAATGCATCTGTTCTAAAAACCCACCCGAAAATTTTGTTAAAAATCTTTCCACTACAAAATCTCAGATCCGATGAAAGATCTGGATCTGGCTCTGGATCTCCGCCTTAAGTTGTTGGTTAGCGGCTAGTTGTAGGTGCCAATGATGACTAATATAAATTATAAATAAAAATCATCTTTGTATCAACTGAGAAAAAAATCAAAATGAAAACACACAAGCAGACAGAGATTCTTGTAAAATATTAATCTCTGTCAAGAAATCAAAGATGGCATCAGGTGGAACATCTCTGAACAAGATTTTCATGGAATCTGCTGTGCAATGTTTGTATCTCTCACATCATGCAAGTCCCAACACTCTCTAAAATGTCATGTTTTCATTGTGGTGGTACATGACATGGAATGCACCATGGAGCTTCTTCACTCTTTAAAAGACGTATGAATGAGTAAAACAGGAATTCTTGGCAGTGTACAGCCGGCATAGAACCGTTTCTTCTTTGTGACCTCCAGAAAAAAAGGAAACATTTCTGTGACAGGAACCGAAGACATTTCCTGTTTTTTGTTTTGCGTATTTTGTTTTGTTTTTCCACAATACATGTAACACAATGTTTTTGAGTATTAGCTGAAAAGCAATGAACAGCAAACTGAGTGCACATTCACCATTTCTGTTGGTATGAAGTAACAGGCTGTTTTTTTATGTTTTGGATACTGGCATAAAATACACATGGAAATATTACATATCAGCATGGGA
>JADBJO010004979.1:162500-178265 GCA_016801955.1 Conus betulinus
TAACTTTTACTTCCGTTAGTTCCCAAGGGGAATGTGTGTGTGCGTGCGAGCGTGTGCGCGTGTGCGCGCGCGCGTGTGTGTGTGTGTGAGTGTGCGTGCATGCATTCGGCCTCTCTCTCTCTCTCTCTCTCTCTCTCTCTCTCTCTCTCTCTCTCTCCCTCTCCCTCCCTCCCCCCCCCCCCCCCTCCGTGTGTATGTCTGTGTCTGTGTGTGGTAGAGATAGAGAGAGGGGGAGGAAGGGGAGGGAGGAAGAGGCAGATAGATAGACAGACGGACATACAGACTGACAGGCAAGACAGACAGACAGACAGACAGATAATCAGACAGACAGACAGACGGACCGACAAACAGCCAGCCCAGCCAGCCAGCCAGCCAGCCAGCCAGCCAGTCAGACAGACCGGGAAGAGATCCCAGGAGAGTGTTTTCTCCCGGGGTCATACTACGAAGGAGATGTTCTACAGGTCCACACAGCACGTTATTTCAGCAGCCCTGGAACATCCGTCACATCTTATCATGTGAACCTTGTCATACGCAGGCCGCAGGGGGTGCCTCCTGTCTGTCAGATGCGTGTTGCTCGCGCCAATTATGCCTGTTGTGATAGAAAGGGTTCAACCGTTTCCACGTAGTATGGTAAGCTTTTAGCGTCAAATGCAAAAAGAAATGCTTTTTTTTATTCGTCCGCCGCCGTCGTGGCTTTGATCTTTCGCTTTGTAAAAATGTTTCATACAAACTAGAACTTTGAGGCATACTTGAACGTATACAGCTAGAAGTTTACTGTCGACGAAGGCCTTCCCACGTGGAAGGTCGACAGTAGTCTTCTAGCAGAACGATATGTATGGTAAAGCATCACCGTCAAATGCTGAAAGATTAGGTTCAGCCTTTTTTTTCTTTTAATTTTAATTTTGTTTTATGGTTTTGATCTCAGGATTTGGGGAGGTTTCATTCCAGCTAGAATTTTGACGCATTCATTTTTTTTTTATTTTTTTTTTTTAATAGAAATTCCGTATTCACTTACAGTCAGATCTGTGTATAACCAATCTTCTGACGCACAGCAAGACGCAGCATGGGTTACCGATGTGGCATGATGATCGGACATGGTCATACCAGCTATTTTCTGTAGCGGGAAAAAAATGGAGAAAGCGATCGGGTTTTTAGTGTAGAGGGTATCCCTTGCAGTGTTGTTAATTAACTGGGGAAACCAAATATAGCAGCAACATTAAGCAGTATTATGTCCCAGTCACAACACTTGCAAAAACAGATCTATAAAATACAAGAACAACAATAGCATCATCAACAAGAACTACAATAAGAACAACAATCACGAGCGTGCGCGCGTGCAAAATGCATGCACGCGCGCACGCACGCACGCACGCACCCACGCACGCACGCACGCATTCACTCACTCACACACACACACACACTCCACACACACACACACACACACACACACACACACACACACACACACACACACACACACACACACACACACACACACAGAATGTGATGATGATGATGATGATGATGATGATGATGATGATGATGATGATTTCTGCTTCTTCTTCTAGTGACAATCGCCATGAACTTCGTCATTATCAACTCCATCACAATTCTAATGAATCAAGTTCTTAAGTGCATATCTTGCAGGAGCGACGCACTGTGCTGTGCTCATTTTCTTTAACATAATCAAACTCAGGTACGCTTACAACCTGCACGAGTACACATACATAATATAGGCTGAGTCACCTTCCTATAGAGTCACCTCCCCTTCCCTTCGTTTTCTTCACTCGTTTTACCACCGCTCCGCTCTCTCTCTCTCTCTCTCTCTCTCCTCTCTCTCTCTCTCTCTCTCTCTCTCTCTCTCACACACACACACACCACACACACACACACACACACACACACACACACACACACACACACACACCTCACACACACACACATACGCACACACACACACACACACACACACACACCACACACACACACACACATAACACACACACTCTCTCTCTCTCTCTCTCTCTCTCTCTCCTCTCTCTCTCTCTCTTTCTGTCTCTCACACACTCATTCACTCTGGCACTTGCTCACGTTTTTTTTTTTTTTTTTTTTTTTTTTTTTTTTTAATGGAAAAGCAATTCTCTAAAGTGGGGGGAGGGAGGAGAGTGGAGTGTGTGTGTGTGTGTGTGGGGGGGGGGGGGGGGGAGGTACTTTGGAATTGCTACAGGTGTAGCACAGACAGTACAAGCAGAAATGAAAGATGTAGCAGCAGCAGCAGCAGCTGTAGCAATTTACAGAGCAGCTGCACTCGAATGTTTCTGTACCGTAATGGCAGGAAGTGGCACTTTTTATGATGATGCTTTTCCCCTCATTCTGATAGAAGAGCTGGGTTTGGGGTTGGACGCGGGGGAGTGGGGTGGGGGTGGGGACTTCTATTCAGCATTTATCTGCGACTGTGACTCAGTGGGTCTTGGTTAGTCTATTGCCGTAGTGCTCAGAGGCAATCAAAACAAATACAGAGAGAGAGAGAGAGAGAGAGAGAGAGAGAGAGAGAGAGAGAGAGAGAGAGAGAGAGAGTGCTTTTTTGTATTTCACTGGATTTATTTATTTGTTCTTGATTTATCTATTTTTATTTATGTTTTTGTTTATCTATTCATTTATTTGTGTGTTGTGTGCATGCGTGAGTGTGTGTGTGTGCGTGTGTGTGTGTGTGTGTGTGTGTGTGTGTGTGTGTGTGTGTGTGCGTGTGTGTGCGCGCGCGCTTGTGCTTGTGTTGTTTGCGTGCGAGCAAGTAAACTGAATGTTGAGGAAGTCTAAAACCGAAGTTCACAATCAGAAAGCTTTGAAGCAAGGGAAACAACTGTAACCGGGTGGAGTTTGTGTCGTATCGCAGTTATTGTTCTTACAGGAGAGAACGGAATGAACGACATCGCCGAGAAGGTAAAAAAATGAGAATGTTGCAGTTGCTGTGCAACCGATCACATGACTATTTATGAATAGGAACAAAAAATAATGACTGAACAGAATTCGAAAAGATATCTTCCTCCATTTTTCTCTCTTTATGCAACATTTATCATGTTTGTATTGAGGATGAAGCGTGAGGCCAACGCCCTGGTCCGACCTTAGCTGCTTTACCTGACGTTGGCTATCCGATTATTACCGGTAATCACTGAAAATTAAACGGAAGAACCTACATTAGAAACCAGATCATTTTTAAACTTCGTCCTCAGCTTTTTGGTTTCTGGTATTGCTCTCTTTTAGTCATCATTATTATGTCGGGATTCGTGATTGGTCCAGTTTAGTAAACGCCTTTGTGATTGGGCCACAAATCCTGCTTCATTCTTCATGTTTGCAACCGAATTTACCTTACTTGAGTATTCCGTTCACGAAGGACAGCATTTATGTACTCCGGGTAAGTTTTGAGAAGTCGTTGCGGCGCAGAATTTTTCTCGCTCGACGCAAATAGTGTTTTCCCTTAGCTTTTTTTTTTTTTCTTTTCTTTCTTTCTTTCTTTCTTTTTTTTTTTTTTTTTTTTAATCCCTTTGACGGTTCTACTTTTATTGTCACATGGCCGACAAGGACAGAACCTTTTCAGAGTTAGCACTCCCTAGCTCTTTTTAATTTTTTTTATTTTATTTTTTTTTTTTTTTTTTTACTATAGACGAAAACAGCTCGAGTATATTTAGTTTCGCCCCCACCCCACCCCTTCTCCGTCTTCCATTCCCCCCCTCCATTTTCCATTTATTCCTACCCCATCTGTAAAAAAAAAAAAAAAAAAAAAAAAAAAAAAAAAAAAAGTCTCAGCCTTGTCCTCAACACTGCACATCCAAAAGTTCATGCAGAGAATCACTACACGAACAGTACAGGAAGAATTTGGTATTCGGGTATCTAAAAGACACCTGCGTCTTTAAAACAAAGACAGAGAATTACTGTACGATCTTCGTTCAGGACGTTTAGAGAGCTTACTTCTGTATGTTTCTTTGCCGATTGACACGTTGTGGTTGTGTGTGTGTGTGTGTGTGTGTGTGTGTGTGCGGTTCGCGCGTGCGTGCGTGCGTGTGTGTGTGTGTGTGTGTCGACAAATATAACCGGGAAACTAACTTGTCTTCAGGTGTAACGCGGAAATAATTTCCCGCTGCTATTCTTGAGCCGCCTTAAATATCCCTGACTTCTTCAAACTTCACCACACTGTGTCCATCCCACACCACGTCTCTGGAAAATGCCGAATGTAAGTACCCCGTTTATGTCAAGCGCCAACCCACGGTTATTTATTTTTTTTTTTTTTTTTTTTTTGTTCTTTCACCTTCAGGTATTTTGAAGACTCTGCCCCTATCATTCCATGGTCCAATGTTTCTTTTGACATGTTGATTGTGGCCAGCAGTAATCACACACTGATCACAAGACTGCGGTTTTTTTTTTTTTTTTTTTTTTTTTTTTTTTTTTTTAAAGCATGGTGACATCTGTCCAGAGTCTTCAGTGTTGAAGTTGGTAGGTATTAAAGAAGGGAAGAAAAATGTCACCAGAATCTGATGTGATCACCCTCGTCTGTCTGTCCTGTCTGTCTCTCTCTCTCTCTCTCTCTCTCTCTCTCTCTCTCCTCTCTCCTCTCTCTAAGGGGCACTTTTTGGGCGTGCAGGAAGATCGGAGGTGTGTGTTACGCTGTCTCCAATCTTTTGGTGAATCTCTGTGGACTGCATGTTTGTGTGTACTGAGTCAAAACTTGACAAGGTACTTGTTTGTGTCACCATGCCTTCCGCCCAACTGCATTTCAGGTCAGCATGTTGGTGGAACTTTTCTACCTGCCCGTTTTTTCCTTGTGCTTCATGTGGAAAGAATCTGTATTTTAATTAAACGGTCAGCGCGTGTCTCCTTGTCGGCACTTTCGTTCACGGGGGCGAACCGGTGTTCTGTTTGGTTTGACGCTCTCGTGTTTTGACACAAAAAATGCCTGCCCGGCTCCTCTGGTTACGGACGACAGACCCGCCTTTCGTTCCACCACTCACGACCAGGGGAAGACCCTTGTATGGGCTGACGTGATGTCAGAACTAAACGATGTGGAGAGCTCTGTGTAGAACCGGCCAAACTGGCCTTCTCTTTTCAAAAGTTGGTGATAAGGATTTTACGTGTGTGCAAGATGTTTTTGCGTGCGTTCATACCACGGAACCTCGGTTTATAGTCTCATTCGAAGGACTGTGTGGGAAATGGAGTCAGAACCAATGTTAACTCCGAGGGAAAAATCCCCCTGTACCGAAGCGCGCCCGGCAGAAATTCGAACTCGCAACCAAAACCCCATGATCACCAGGTTACAGTCGCGCGCCTGTCAACCAGCTGAGCTATATTCCTGATACCCCCCAGTGATACTGTGGAGTTTGATCGTGAGAGTGCGTGTGCATCGACTGAACTCAAGTTTTTGATTCCTCAGTTATCGTCCAGTATCATTCGTTCAAAAGCACACACAGACACACACCAGTAATAATAAAAATAAAACGTGAAAAGCAAAGCAAAAACTGAAGGGAACAAACGTGGATGTGGGGTTTGTCGGGGGGGGGGGGGGGGGGGGGGGGGGGGTGGGGGGGGGGGGGGTGGGGGTTGGGGGGGGGGGGGGGGGGGTGGGTGGTATTTCTCTCGTGACGTGTGTGACATCAGGCACTGTGGATATATACCTCCAGACAAATATCCTCAAGAAAGGATCCGCCAAAAACAAAGATCAGATCACCGACACAAAAACTGGCTCACCCTCGGCACCTCCTGTGACCCATACCAGTTTAGTTTTTCTTCCCGTCAACCATACCCGCCTGGAACTCCCTGCCTGCAGCAGCAGCAGAGGCTCCCTCCTTTGTATCATTCCAGAGGGAGCTCAACAAAATCCCAGCTTAGACCCCCCTCCTCAACTAGCCTTGGAATACATGAAGGATAGGGTTGTGGTCCAGGTCTTGACCTGGGGTCGCTACGATTACCGGATAAGCCTTTCCAGAATACCAGGTTAGGCTAGTTGCCCCCCCCCCCCCCCCCCCCCATTTCCCCCCCCCCCCCACCCCCTTTTTTTTCCTGCCGCAAACACGCTGCCCCGAAGCTGAATTCAGGGGTATGAGGTTGGGGTGCTGAGGCTGCTTTAGATCCTCTGCTATCTTTTTGTTGTCCCTAATAGTTCTTTGTTTTTCTTTTTCTTCTTACGCCTCTGCGTACACAGGTCAATAATAGTCAATGATGACAGCTGGCCTTCCAAGCTGAAGAAAAATTGTAGGCGCAAGCTGGCCCTCACCTGAAAAAAAGAGACATAGGTCTGAGGGCAAACGAGTTCGTGTGGTGTACGACCATCTATTTATTAATGGTAAAAAAGTATGGTCTTGATGCGCACGATTCACTGAGAAAGTAATAATAGGAAACTGGTCGACCTATTTTCGAATCAAAGTTGCTGGGATCGAATTTGAGACAGATACAAATAAAATAGTAACACCCGGATTCTTCCCGTTTGATTCACACAAACCCGTTGGTGACCATACATTGTAACACGCGGGGATTTAGCACCTGTCAGTCCGGTTGACGTGAAATGGACAGTAGGCCTCTGTCTTTAAGTAAAAATTCTCGCGCTCTAATAACTTGTGGTGAGGGGGATATGGAAATCTTTCTTGCTAGGGACATAAAAGACGACGTCCTCAACTTCTGTAAATAAAGCTTTTGTCTTTTGTTGCAAAATATCAAATCCACGTGCTCCTGATAATCCAGGATCTCTTAAATTTTGTTGTCGTGGAATATCAGTGTTTGCATTCTAAATTTATGTTTCAGGATGTGGACCTCACACACCATCTTTGCAAAACCAAGAACCGCATCTTCAACACAAATGTGAAGTCTGTGCTTCTCTACGCCTGTGAAACGTGGCGCACCACCAAGTCATCGACACACCGCCTGCAGACCTTTGTGAACAGATGCTTGAGGTACATCTATCGCATCAGGTGGCAGGACATGATCACAACGAAACGAAGACTTGTGGAGAAGAGCTGGACAAGAGCCCATTGAAAATCAAATTAAAGCGCAGGAAGTGGGGCTGGCTTGGCCATACCCTCAGAAAACCGGCATCCAGCGTTGTCCGCCATGCCTTGCGATGGAACCCACAGGGAAAGACGCAAGAGAGGCCGACCGCGCACCACCTGGAGAAGATCAACGGAGGGCTTGGCTGATTCATCAATACAAATGGAAGATGTTTACACATCATTTATCCGTTGGTGAAAGAGTCGAATCTGTAATATTTTTTTTACATCCTGCCCGGCATGTGGCCATAATGATGTTTCATTCAAAAGCTATTCTGTTGTTTGTGACCGGCATTCTCCAAGATAAATGCGGTTCATGATTATGGTAATCTTTGTGAAATATGTGCTCTGCTCTGGATTTGATTGTATTCTTCTGCGTACGCAGGCTGATACTCCTGCTGCGGACACTCCCTGTATAGACAGGCAAGTGTTAATCCCCTCTGCCCAACAAAGGGAGTGGAGTTTTGTGTGTGTATGACCGTTTTTTGTTTTTTTTTAATCCCAGCCATTAAGGCAGCCATACTCCAACTTCAGGGGATTTTGATTGTATTAATGGACTATGTGAAGGGCGACCAGCAAGATTGCTAACAGCCCGTGGTAGGATCGTTCACCTACTGAACAAGTCAAAGGTGGCTGGAGAGAAAGAGAGATGGGGGTATGAGGGCGGGGTGGTGGTGGTGGGTTGGTTAGGGCGGAGTTGGGGGGGGGGGGGGGGAAGGAAAGGGAAGGGACGGGAGCCGAGCGTATGAGAGCAAACTCTCTCTCTCTCCTCTCATCTCTCTCCCTCTCTCTCTCTCCCTCCTGTTCGTCGGACTTTTTTTTTTTTTTCGTGTCTTCCTCACCCCTTCAGACCGCCATACTAGGTTTCACACTTAGTGGTAACGCTCAACGTGTGTTCCTTGCGGCGTGTCCCGTGGCCCCTTCCTTGCTGTCCCCCCCTACCCCTTCCCCCCCCTCCCACCCACCCCCGAGCGCTCACGTGCGCGCTTGCTCCAACACACACACACACACGCACACACACACACACAGATGGCAGATGTCGACGTCGGATTTCATTTTTTGACTTATCCAACTTTTCAGACAGTTCGTCTGGGGCATTAACCCAAAACAAAACAAAACAAAACAAAACAAAACAAAACTCCATCTGTGCGCTTCGATCTGTTTTCCTTCCTTTTAAATGGAAAAAAAATAATAAAGTTTGAAAAAAAGAAAAGCGAAGTTACCAGCTCACTGGCCCAAAAACCGAAAACGCTTAGTCACACCACATTTCCAGATTTCCAGAAACATGTTCACTGACGGTTTTCCAGTGCCGATGAGAGCTCCCTTTCAGCCTCAGTCTCAGTGGTCCCCCTCTTCTCCGAGAACCAGGTGTACGGGCGTCAATGCAGTCCTCCTGACCGCCCCTGTCTACTCCTCCGCTGAGCTCACCGCTTCTGATTCCGACTCTGGAAACGGTTTGTTCCAGTTCCACTCAATGAAGAGTCTTCTTCGATTTTCCCTTCCTGCTCTCGAGACAATCGCCATCCGCACTTAAAAAATCATTCTGCGCTCCTCGAATTTTTTTTCGAATAGTGTGTAGAAACTCTCAACAGAAACGATGTAGTAGTATAGTTGGGATATTGCTTAGTTAATCATTGGGATTTTTTTTTATTTTTTTTTATTTATTTATTTTTATTTTATTTTTTTTCTGCCCCCGACCGGCACCTACCCAGAGCTGAGTTTGCTGGCGGCCTCAACTAGGAAGGCTGGTGAACCATCAGCGTCGATTTTCTTTTCTTCCACTTCATGGATCGTCTCTGGAATGTGCTCTCTAAATTTCCTATTCCTGACCCAACAACCTGCAGGGGTGTCTGCAATCTTCCGGCACCCTCCTCCTCCTCCTCTTGTTTCGAAAGGAAAAACGCCCTCCTTCCTTGCGGACCCTGGCGTCCTCCCTATCCTGCTCTTCCCCCCCCCCTTCCCCCCCTCTCCCTCTGGTTGACGGGCCGGGATATTAAACCATGAAGTAAGCAAGGGAGTACAACAAGCAAAAAGTAGAGACAAACGGAACAGACAGGCCCTCAATACCCAGACACAAGCAGCAGATACACAAAACAGCCTCCCCAAAACAACAACATATACACCAACACACGAAGAAAGCAACCCAACCAAAGCAAAAAAAACACACAACAGAGAAGAAACAGAGGAGCAGACCTCCCCTTTCACACGACGGACAACGCACGACGGAAAACAGACAAACGCGCGGACTCACCGACGGCACGACGGGCGCGCGGTTCAGGGGCCCAGACGGAAACCCGTAGCACAACAACAACACAACACCCACCACCCCAACCACCCCCATCCCCGTGATTCATTATGAAACAAAAAACTTCTTTATTTACCACAAAACTCTTAACGTTACTTACGAACACTCTTATATTACCTTATTACGGACGGATTATACTTATAGTTATAGCACTGTTTGCGGGCCTTTCTTTTCATCATCTTTCATCTTGGTTCATTTCCCTAAATCAATTCGAACGGTAAACCATTATAAGGATGCAATTTTTATTCATCACGCCCAAAATAATCATGTCATATTCAATTATTTTTTCAACTATATCTTCAATTTCAATCACCCTGTGAACCGTCAGTTAGTTTCATTCATGTCCCCACCCCGTTCTCATCTATGCCCGTGATGAGTGGTCATTGGGTCACCGGTATCGCGAGTCCCTGGGGGGCTGTCGTTGGACACGACGTGGTGGCGCCCTCTGGACGGGAGAGCTCATCTTTAGCTGGCTCCGCGACAAAGCAATCATTGTCGATCAATAGGAGAGGGCCTTAGTAGCGCTGTGTCCTGCGATGTTGGGTCAGAACAGGCAACCACTGATCACACCCCCCCATACACCGAAGTGACTCTTGGCAGCAAGTGCAGTGTCTCCTCTGGTGGGGTTGCTCATGACGACTTGAAACATTGACATGCTCCCTGCCGTGCTGTATGGGGATTGCTTGTGGCGGCGACAAGCCAGGCCTGTGGGAACGAGGCGCCGACCGATTCTCCTTCATGACAACAGTATAGGGTTGCCATGCTGCCGAGAAGTGCCCAGCAGAGAGAGAAGATTGGATAGAGTAGAGAAGACGAAGAAGAGAGAGAGGAGAGAGTGACGAGTGAGAGAGAAGAACAGAGGAGAGAGAGATCGAGCGCGAGAGAGAGAGAGAGAGAGGTTTTCGTCGACCTTAACAACGCGAAATGGCCCACGTTGAAGGCGAGTTGTTCAAAAGAATTAGTTTCCGCGTTTTGTGAGGTGGAGGTCACATTTTAGTGGTCCGAAAAACATTTCCCTGAAACCCGCCCTTCGCATTCTCGTAAATATCAACTGAAAACTTATAACTGTTATCACCCCCATCCCCCTGTGTCCCCCTTCAAAAAAAAAAAAAAAAAAAAAAAAAATGAATAGAGATGAAAATGAAAAGAAAAAGAAAGACGAAGAAAGAGCATCAGGATTAGTTTTCTTAATCTAGGCGAGAAGGTGTTTAACTCCCTTTTTTCCCTGCTTCCCACCCTTCCCCCCTTTCTTCCCCTTTCCCCCCTCCCCCTTTCTCCTTTTTCCCTCCCCCTATCCCCCCCCTTCTCTTCCCCCCCCTTCCCCCCCCCCCCCCCAGGCCAACACGGGCAAAATTCACACCGTTTCGAGAAATTGCGAACGCGGCTATCATTATTATCGAGCAGTTTGTCGCTGTAAAGTTGGAAGGAGGGAGACGCGAGAAGGGGGCACGAGCGAGCGAGGGAAAGGACTGGCATTCGAGAATACTAATCCCATGATGGGCGGAAATTACGAAAGCGACAGGTTATGGTGCAAAACCGAAGATAGTTTCTATTCTCGAGAAACGACAAACAGATGATCAATAACTGGATTCCGCCCTGATAATAATACTGCTGATCCTCATACTTTTTGTCCGTTTACCCATAATTTCTACGTCCTTTATTTGGTCATGTCTGTATTGTCCTGTTCGGTCGGTGTGATTCGCTTGTGTCTGTCTGTATCCAATCTGCCGCACTTCCTTCAACATTATCCTCTCCTCTCTCTATTACTACTACCCACCCCCCGCCCCCCAACCCAACACCCACCCCCCGTGCTTCCCCCCTCCCCCCCTCCCCCCCCCCCCCCCCACCCCTCCCCATCCTCTCTCTCTCTATCTCTTTACATTCAAAAGACACATCGCAGTCGGTATTGATGCGGAAGTGCAAGGTACGTGGTGCTTGCGTATGTTAATGCCTTGCTCATGTGTGTGGTGGTGTCGTGTTGTGTGTGGGGCTGTGTGTGTGTGTGTGTGGTTTGTGGTGTGTGTCTAGGGTGTGTGTGTATGTTGCTGTGTGCAACTCATTACCTCTTCATGCGGGGTTTGCCTATTTTGCATCATAATTATCTGTTATCTGTAGTTTCCAGCTATCTGTTCTCTGTCTGGTTTCTGCTTTGTCTATCTATCTGTCTGCATCTTTCTTCTCGTCGTCTTAAACCTATTCTTAGTCTCGTCACATCCTCCCCTCTTCCTCCTCCGCTACCCTCTTCTCTCTAGATCTATCTACTCTCTCGTGATGTTTGTCTGTCTTCGTCTCTTTTTATACTCTCTCTCACCAGCCTCGTCCGCTATCTGTCTTCTCTCTCATATCTCCTCTCTGCTACTCTCTCTCGGGGGGCGGACTCTCTGTTTGCGTGCTTTCTCTCTCTGTTCGCTAGCTGCTTCTCTACGTCTCTGTTCGCTTCTATGTTTGCGCACGCTGTCTTGTTGCATCTCTCCTTGGTGGCTCGTACTGTTCGGCTACGATCTGTCTCTGTCTGTCCCCCCACTCTCCTCTCCCTCTACCTCTTTGTCTGCCCTCTTTTGCCTGCCTGTCTGTATCTCTGGATCCTATCATGTCTCTCGATTCTTCCCCTTTTCCGTCTCATCCCCCTCTTCCCTCCCTCCTCTCTCTCTCTAATCTCTCTCTGTTCTGTCCTGATTGGTCGGGTCGGTCCGGCTCTCCTCTCTCCTCTCTCATCGTCTCTCTCTCTCTCCTCTCTCATCTCTCTCTCTCTCTCTCCTCTCTCCCTCTCTTCAATCTCCCTCTCTCTCCCTCCTCTCTGTCCTCTCTCTCTCTCCTCCTCTGCCAAACACGCCGGTGAAAAACACGGGGTACAAAGGGCAGGCTCTAACACGTGGCCCTTTCCCCATGCGGACAAAGTCCTCTTCATACGCCGCCTGGCTGCTTTGTCGAGTGTACTGTCTGGCTGGCGGCATCAGCGAGCAATATGGCAACCGGCACAGGAGCAGCGGCAACTTGTTACCTCGCGCTGCGTCACGGGGGCATTGTCTGGAATCCCAAGGCTCCCCGCTCGGGAAAAGAAGAAGATCTCCTCTGCTTTCCTTTGGGTGTCGGTTCGTTTCGGTTCAGTTCAGTTCCCGGTTTTTATTTATCATAATCTTGATCATCATTGATAATGGACGAAGAATAAACAACACCAACCATTCAGTTTTACTAGTTTTTTTTTTACAGCAGCCAATGCAAGACTCGCTCGCAGAACCCCCGACCATAGACGAAATTAAGAAGGCGATCCGTCAGACAAACTCAGGCAGAGCGTCGGGTAAGGACGGGCATTCCTGCCGAGATTTACAAGCGGCGGCAGGCCCCAACGCCCTTGAAGCCTTTCATGATGTCCCTGCTGAGTATCTGGGAAGAGGAGGAGATGCCTGATGATTTCCGTGAGTGATGCCTGATTGTCTCCCTCTACAAGAACAAGGGAAGCAAATCTGACTGTGGGAACTACAGGGGCATCTCTCTCTCCTCTCTATTGCAGGGAAGATCTTTTTGCCAGCGTTATACTCAACAGACTTATCACAGTATCGGAGCAGAACCTCCCGGAGGTTGCAATGCGGCTTCAGGCCTGGCAGAAGTACTACTGATATGATCTTTGCCATCCGACAACTTCAAGAGAAGTGCTTTGAACAAAACATGCCCCTTTTCTCTGTTTTCATAGATCTGACCAAGGCTTTTGACACGGTCAATAGAGAGGCCCTCTGGACAGTCCTAGAGATGCGCATCGGATGCCCGCCAAAGTTTATATCAATGATCAGGCTTTTTCACGACGGCATGACTGGCCAGGTCCTCTCTCGGGCGGGAATGTGACGGGAAGCCTTTGCAATCACCAACGGTGTGAAAACAGGCTGTGTTCTAGCTCCAGTCCTATTTAATGTGTTCTTCACCTGTATGCTGTCCCATGCGATTGTCCCGTCCGCGACCTGGAGAAAGGGGTCTACATTCGCTACCGTTTGGATGGCTCCCTCTTCGACCCTGTGTCGTCGTCTCACTGCCAAGACAAAGAGCATGCAAACCCTCCTTCAAGAAGTCCTCTTTGCTGATGACTGCGCCCTTGTGGCCCATGCAGAATCCGACCTGCAGATGATGCTAGATCGCTTCTCTGAGGCCTCAAAACTCTTCGGGCCTGACTGTCAGTCTCGGCAAGACGGAGGTGCTTCACCAACCTGCACCAAACACCCACCCACCACCTGCACCCAGCATTATCATCGACGACACACCACTTGCCAATGTCGAACATTTCAAGTACCTGGAAGCACCATCTCCTGTGATGGCTCCCTGGATAAAGAAATCGTCTCTAGAATCGGCAAGGCTAGCCAGGCAATGGGCAGACTCCGCACCCGAGTGCTCAATCAAACACAGTATCCGACTATCAACGAAAACTGAAGGTCTACAATGCGGTGGTACTACTTCCCCTCCCTTCTCTACGGTTTGTGTAACATGGACACTGTATCGCAGACACTTAAAAAAACTGGAATACTTTCACATGCGAGCGCTCCGTTCCATACTCGGAATCAGCTGGCAGGACCACATCACCAACCTGGAGGTCCTGGAACGTGCCAACTACACCAGCGTTGAGTCCATGCTCATCAAGGCCCAACTTCGATGGGTGGGGCATGCCATCCGTATGGAGGAGTTTAGGATGCCAAGACGCCTGATGTATGGTGAGCTACAGCTCGGCAAGAGAAACCCAAGGCCGCCCAAAGCTGCGATACAAAGACACTGTGAAAGCAAACATCCAGTGGTGTCACGTCAAGCCGAGAGAACTGGAGGAGCGTGCTATGGACAGACCAAAATGGAGAGTCTCAGTCTCAGTCAACAAAGCTGCTGCAACTACGAAGAAGCACGACGGCCAGAAGCTCACTGATGCCAGAGAAAAGCGACACAGAGCTGCATCAGCAGTGATCACAACACCGGACTTCCAATTGCCCCACTGTTCAAGACTCTGTGCCTCCAGGCTAGGACTGCAGAGCCACCTTCGCGTGCATCGATGAGCTGCAGAACGTAAATGTCATCATCGGATCCGATGGACAAACCAACACACAATCTTGATAATCATCATTGATAATGGACGAAGAAGAATAAAACAACACCAACCATTCAATTTTACTAGTATTCTCACATACATCCATAAATTCATACCAACCCGAGATACAGACCTGACATTGGTATTAGACGATGACAAGTAACAGAAACTGTTCAATGCTGCTCAGTAATTCTCACCAACCCCAGATACAGACCCTAGCATTCAAGTGGGATTCTCACGACGATTTTTAGCTCAGCTTCAGATTAAGCAACAATAGCCGCAAGGATGAGCGGTGATGCTTGAATCACACACGAAAGACGGGCTTTCATTTTGATACTTACTAGAGCGATAAATTTTCTCCTTATATATTATTATAATTCATGCGGGGGGACAATCCGATCGACTATATGATGTAGTGAACTGTCTCGTGCAGACGCACTGAAATCAACTGAAAGTTAGATGTCAGTGTGTTCAGTCTTGATTGTTGTTGTTTGTCGTTGTTGTTGTTGTTGTTGTCGTACCCTGGCTAAAACACTCGCCTTGATTGTTGAAAATATCTTCATTCTATGGCGTGGGCTGATGGGCAGTATGAGACTTTTCGCTTAAGTTTCCGTTCGATTGTTTGTTTTGTTTTGATACAGATAGCGTTGTTAAACCTTGAAATAGCCCTCTTTCAGGTTTGAAACTTGCAACGGACGTAAGGAATCATTTTGTTGTGTGTGTGTGTTGTGTGTGTGTGGGTGTGGGTGTGTGTGTGTGTGGTGTGTGTGCGCGCGCGCGCGCGCGCGCGTGGTGTGTTTGTGTGTGTGTGTGTGTGTGGTGTGTGTGTGTGTGTGTGAGGGAGAGAGAGAGAGAGACGGAGAGGGGGGAGAGAGAGGGGGAGAGAGAGAGAGAGAGAGAGGAGAGAAGAGAGAGAGTGTGTTCCTATGCTCCAAGTTTTTTCTGCTCCAGATTTTTATGCTACTTCACTCCCACCTTAAACCTCAATGTGATGGCACCCAACAGAAATCTACTCTTATACCCATTTAAGGATATTACACACAATGTAAGTAGTTATTTCATAGAGTGGGCAAATCTCTTCTCTGGCTCTCCCGTGCCAGTTTTGCGATATTGCAAATAGAATTTGAAATTAACACAAAGCAGGGGGGTGGGGGTGGGGGCGGGGGGGATTGGGGGAGGGGTGTGGGGTTGGAGGGTGGTGGTGGTGGGTGGTGATAGCCCAGTGGTACAGCGCCGGGACTCGTAATCTTGGTGATCCTGGCGTTGTGGGTTCAGATCTCCGGCCCGGTGGGGCCGTTTCGGTACAAGGGAGATTTCCGTCCCCTCGAGAGTTAACATTGGTTCTAACTCCATTTCCATCAGTCTCGACTGAGATT
>JADBJO010004980.1:5000-7500 GCA_016801955.1 Conus betulinus
TTGTCTTTCTCTCCCTGTATGTATGTGTATACGCACACGCGCTCGTGTATGTGTGTGCGTATGTCCTGCGCTGTCTGTCTGTTTTGTCTGTCTGTCTGTCCCTCTCCTATCCATCTTTTTCATCTCTCTCTCTCTCTCTGTCTTTCTCTCTTTGTCTCACAGTGTGTGTCTCTCTGTCTGTCTCTCTCTTTGTCTCTTTCTTGGTCTCTCTCTGTCTGTCTCTCTGTTTCTTGTGTGTGTGTGGTGTGTGTGTGTGTGTGTGTGTGTGTGTGTGTGTGTGTGTGAGATCTCTCTCTCAACCCCTCTCTCTCTCTCTCTCTCTCTCTCTCTCTCTCTCTCTCACTCTCTCTCTCTCTCTCTCTCTCTCTCTCTCTCTCTCTCTCTCTTCATTTCCGGGTATGTAATCAGCTATCATTTTATTCTTGAAACTGAATACGATCTTATCAGTTATGATCCCATTCTCTCGTCTGAAACTTGTATTTATGGACACAGCTGTCACACACACACACACACACACACACACACACACACACACACACACACACACACACACACACACACACACACACACACACAGACATCCCTCCCCCGTCTTCTTCCGCATTTGAGCTCTTGCACAATGATTAAGGAAACTCCTGATTTTTAAACAAATACGTTCTTCATCTCGTGTTACTGAAGTGTCCGATTAAAAAAAACTTTCTTATATAGAATTTCTGTTTCATTTTTCTTGTTTTCTCTCTCTCTCTATCTCTCTCTCTCTCTCTCTCTCTCTCCCTCTCTCTCTCTCTCTCTCTCTCTCTCTCTCTCTCTGTGTGTGGTGTGTGTGTGTGTGTGTGTGTGTGTGTGTGTGTGTGTGTGTGTGTGTGTGTGTGTGTTTATAAGTAAGGAATCGGGATTGACTTCTGAGAAGGTGTAGAATAACCAGATTTTAGCTCTGCAAAAAACAAACAAAAAACCTGTGCCACTTTTTTTTTTTAATCAGTTGAGGGTTTTTTCGAAACGGAGACAACAAAACGAAAGTTTGAAAAAAAAAAACTGTTCGAACTGAAGCTGTGGTCTCTAATTCTGTTAGCTGCTATGCTTGTCTGTTCTGATCATGTCATGGCGACTTTGTCATTGATGTTGATTCGGGTGGCAGATAGAGAAGACTAAATGAGCCTGGAGAGAGAATGATTAAAAAAAAAACAAACAACCAACCAACCTGGAATCATCTATCAAAAGGAAACACATTCCTCAATAGAGAGAAATATGTCCAAACGGTTTGTTTGGCGAGAGGAAGAGGCAGATGGACGGGAGGGAGGAGACAGCATTCTTGGGCATCTCCAAGCTCACTGATTGTGGGAGGAACGTGCTAAGAACAAGTTGTGTATCGATTTTGAATCTTAAACTGACTATAATACATCGCAGCGTTTGTTTATAGTATCTTTAAGACCTGCGACACTAGAATGTTATGCTTCCGATGATCCCATGGCTTTCATATTCACTAACTGCTCGTGGAATGGACTGTAGTGGTTTTGGGTGCTGAAGCACCGCACGTCTTGCGCAACACGCTGAAATCAACGAGTTCAGAGAGGATGATTTGTGTGATTCGTTTCTTCAGCGACTCCGATTGAAATGCTCATCTGGCAGAAGAGTACTGCCTGAAGCCAGATTGTCATAGCTCAGTTATCTGGCTGAGAAATCTCTTCCGCAAGCCGCCTTTTTTTTCAAATCATTTTTCAGCCACGACGAGTCCTGATTTACTTTTTCAAACTATTGCAATCAAGATTCCTCCTCCCTCCCCGTACGTCCCTTTGTCTCTTCCTCCCGCCGAAGAAAACCGTTTGACATACTTCTTTATAATGTTGAGGAATGTGCTGCTTTCGATGGATGATTTTGCACACAAAAAATAAATATAACCAAAAATATAATAACATAGAATTCAAAGCTGACGAACATTGTCCAGTTGTTCACATAGACAGTGAATACTGAAGGACTCTGATTCAAGAACAACTTCATTACAGACGTGTTCATCAATTGCCAATATAAACTATATGGCAAAAACTGGAAAAAACCAGTTGATAGATACCGATCGTTTGACAAAAACGAAAATATCAAACGTTTCATAATAATAGACGCAATGTCAAAGTGTGAAATTGTACAACGTATTTGAAATGTAAGCCTTAACGCACGCATGTATCGAGATATAAATGGTGTTTTTTATATGATGTCTACTTTACTTTTCTGTCGCTATAGTTGCTCAAAGCGATGCAGCTAGAGTGTTGTGAACGTCAGAATGTTGCGATTTCGGTGCTGTAGGATACTAACACATGGAAATTGTTGAGAAACAGATTAATACGAGCTCTTGTATTATATTTCATTGTCCAGTGACATTTTCTGATGAGGAGATGTTAACATGAAAACTGGGAATGGAACTTGACCGTCCATACTGAAGCAAGGTCCCAGTACAGGCTCACAATACAAAACAAAGCTGTTGTCGTGTTTCACTGTCATCAAATCT
>JADBJO010004980.1:22500-27500 GCA_016801955.1 Conus betulinus
GACAAAGTGACCTTCCTGTCAACGTCGAAAAGTAGTATGACATATTTTACTCTGTCTCTGGGGAGCAACAAATTGAACGGGATCTTTAAAGGGTCTTTCCCATAAAGACTGTAAAGAGCACTCGCCCAAAATAGCGTGGAGCAGGCGGAGACCACTCTCCGTTTAAAAAGAGTCAGGAATGACCGTGCATGCATGCTGTCTGCTGCTTCTCCATTTCCCTCACAAAAAAAGGGTAATGAAAAGAGCACTTTCCTTGGTTACCCGGTATCAGCGCCCACAAGAGACAGTGACTAAAAGCATGTAACTGATGGTCCTGTCTGCGTTAAAGTACTGGGTTAATGGCAGTTGAAGGACAGCAAAGACTGATATGTGTGTAGGAGAGAGAGAGAGAGAGAGAGAGAGAGAGAGAGAGAGAGAGAGAGAGAGAGAGAGAGAGAGAGAGAGAGAATTGTTTAAGTAAAGGAAAGGGAAAGATGACAACCAGAACTACCATAGATTCGTCTTTTATCCACATTTTTTTTAACTTATCTACAATCTGGTTTTTCTATTTTAATAGGATTTACAGCCTTATGTTGCATGTGTGATCGACTGAGCCATAAAAGCAAGAACTAAAACCAGCTACAGTGGCAAAGTGGTAAGCGTCGCAGACTCCCGGCTGGGAGGTCGTGGGTTCGATTCCCATCAGAGCCATTTCTTTGTGGGATTTTTCTTGCTGGATTTTTCTGCTCCACCAGCTTCTTCTACTCGGAGCCGTGTGTGCTATGGGCTCAGCTGGGGAGACTGTGACCACACAGCCCAGCTTCATTCACTCAATGGATGCCGTCTCTGACTGTGTTGCTGAAAGTTCTCAACTGACCCTGCAGGTGTCTGCATCTCCTGCCCTTGTTGATGCTGGGATATGTTGTGCAAGTACAGCCCTGCCATGCAGTCTCAGGTCAGAACTGAAATCCGCAACATCATGTTTAATCATAGACATCTTCACTGTTTAGCATGAACAAAAATTCTGTGGCACTTCATGTCCTGCTTTCAGTGTGATCTCAGTTTCAATTTCCTCTCTACATCTATGCCCTTGATGAGGTTCTGTCGAGATCACGGTGTTGGAAAAGTCATGGAGATTGTTGTTTGCTTAATGTGGTGGTATCCTTTGAAAGGGGAAGCCCACTCTCAACTTCTCCACGACTGACCAACGATTGTCATCAGGAGGGAGCGAAGTAGGTGATGCCCTGCCTGCACTGGATTAGAGCAGGCATGATTGAACACCCACCAGCAGTGCAGTGTCCCCTCTTGTGGGTTGCCTCATGGTGACTTTGACATTGACCGCTTCCTGTGGATTGCCAGTGCTGGGGCTGTCAGTTATTTGGAGTTTATTGGGGATAAAGTTGTCAAATAGCACTATTTGAAGAAATGGGTAAACACACTTTTGATCTAAATGATCTAGCAAGGAAACAAGTTTTTGTTTCATATGATACAACCGAGAGAAGACTGTGATGTTAAACGTCTGGACAATGAGAACATTAGAAAAAAAAAACTTAGCAGCTAGTGTCAGTTAACTTTATTCTGATACTTTGAATTACAACACATTCGGAAAAAATAGTCAACATTCAATGTTTGTAAATTGTGGTATGTCGTCGTCATAGATAAGCTACACTATGCATACGTTTTGTTCTGGAAGAAAAGGGAAATTTTGGAGAAAAAAAGTTTCTTAACGAAGGTACCGAGGCCTATAAAACTGAACCTTGTCAGTTAAATTAAAGATATGCATTCAAGTTGAAATACGCACTCTGCAAACTCATAATTTCCTGTCATCATCTTGAAATAAATGAATGCAGATATTGTAAAACTCCAAGAAAAAGAATGCGTTTAAAATTAATGCAGAAAAGCTGAAGATTTCACTTTGAGATATCTACATTACATGCAAATAACTTAGATGAGCATTCCTTCAAGAAATTCAACATATGTGTTACGTAACTGTTATGAAACCAAGTAACGACATCGTTGAAATAAAGTATAGCTTTCCTTAGAGTTCAATGGAAGTGCTATAATATGTGCTCCACATGCGAATCTGTGCAAATATTCACACATGCTCCTGTACTTGTGAGAGAGAAAGGGAGGGGACAAATTGAAAGCTTTTAATTTTTTGATAAGAAAGAAATTAGGTGAGACAGGAAGATAAATCTGATCTGATTGTCTTGCCATGAGGACTGGCCTCACTGCTAGATGGCTCATTTTTCAATGCACGTCTTTAGGCCTTCCGCAGGAAGAGCACTTCCATGGTGTGGCCGATACAGGACAAAAGCACAGACTAAAGTTTTGATGCTGCTGTTGTAAGGTGGTGAGGGATGATATATGATGAAGATTTGCTTGGAAAGATCTACAGATTTGAATTGAATGCATATCCATAGACGTTAACGGAGATGATGAATCCTAGGTGGCATGAAGAGGGAGAGAATGCATGCAGTTCCAAAGTTTCTAACATGGACAATGGACGGGTTTGGGGCAGTTATGAAAGGATCTAGCGGAGTGGATTACATGGACTAAGTTTCTTCATCATTCAGTTTCAGTTTTATGCTCAGTCATTGAAGACTTAACTTGCAGCTTGGCTTCTTTTCAATGGTGCAATCCATTTCCACTGAATGGCAAAACTTTTTAAAAAGTTAGATGCCGTCTGCAAATGACTGGTTAAAGGTGAATTGACTTTCAACGAATACATTTAGGGGCTTTGTGTGCATAATGATGGGACAGGACTCAACAATGGGCCTAGGTTGTCTTTTCAGTGCAACGTTTGAACGTGTGATTTCATGATGTGTCTTTGTACCACTCCTTCTAACCTTATATATGTTTACACACACACACACACACGCGCGCGCGCGCGCGCAAATTTCTGTGATTTTTCGACGACGATTCCGACTTTTTTTTTATGGATGGCTTGATGTAAAAAAAAAAAAAGATTTATTGCTTATTCAATGTTCCATCTGAAAATAAAAATTTGACTTTGACACACACACACACACACACACACACACACACACACATAAACATATATATATATATGTGTGTGTGTGTGTGTTGTGTGTGTGTGTGTGTGTGTGTGTGTGTGTGTGTGTGTGTGTGTGTGTGTGTGTGTGTGTTGAATGGATATAGTGGTGTCCTCAATTTTGAATGGATATAGTGGTGTCCTCAATGTTGAATTGATACAGTGGCGCCGTCAATGTTGAATGGATATAGTGGCGCCGTCAATGTTGAATGGGTATATAGTGGCGCCATCAATGTTGAATGGATATAGTGGCGCCATCAGTGTTGAATGGATACAGTGGCGCCGTCAATGTTGAATGGATATAGTGGCGCCGTCAATGTTGAATGGATATAGTGGTGCCCTCAATGTTGAATGGATATAGTGGCGCCGTCAAATGTTGAATGGATATAATGGCGCTGTCAATGTTGAATGGATATAGTGGTGCCCTCAATGTTGAATAGATACAGTGGCGCCTTTAATGGATATAGCGGCGCCATCAATGTTGAATGGATATAGTGGTGTCCTCAGTGTTAATGGATATAGTGGTGCCGTCAATGTTGAATGGATACAGTGGCACCCTCAATGTAGGATGGATACAGTGGCGCCCTTAATGTTGAATGGGTATAATGGTGCCCTCAATGTTAATGGATATAGTGGCGCTGTCAGTGTTGAATGGATATAGTGGTACCCTCAATGTAGGATGGATACAGTGGCGCCCTTAATGGCGGATGGATACAGTGGCACCCTCAATGTTGAATGGATATAGTGGTGCTCTTAATGTTGAAAGTTTATAGTGGTGCCCTCAATGTTAAATGGATATACTGACGCTGTCAGTGTTGAGTGGATATAGTGGTGCCCTCAATGTTGAATGGATACAGTGGTGCCCTCAATGTTGAATGGATATAGTGGTGCCCTCAATGTTAATGGATATAGTGGTGCCCTCAATGTTGAATGGATATAGTGGCGCCATCAATGTTGAATGGGTATAGTGGTACTTTCAATGTTAAATGGATATAGTGGTGCCCTCAATGTTAATGGATATGGTGGTGCCCGCAATGTTGGATGGATATACTGGTGCCGCCAGTGTCAGATTGATATGGTAGAGCTATCATCGCTGGTTGGATATGGTGGTGCCCTCAGTGACTGATGGATATTATGGTGTCCCATAGAGAAAGATGCTCTCCCACTCAATTTCTATGACTGACGTGATTATTGTCATCAGGAGGGGCCTTTAGTAAGAGGTTCCTCTGTTTGTTGAATCAGAACAAGCACGACTGAACGCTACAGAAAAACACAGTGACAGTGCAATGTCTCCTGATGTGATTTTCATTTGTCCCTGTGGAGTCCTGTGCAAAATCTGCAACAGAACAAAGACTAAGCGAAGTTGTGTGTGGAGGAGCCGGTATAAGCAGCGTGGCAGTAATGCCTATGGACAGCCACAGACGATGGAACTGCAAAGACAAATAAAGGAATGTTTCAAGGAGAGAAAATATAATGAGGAATAAAAGAGAAGAAGGAGAGAGAGGAGATCCTGTTATGGACTGATGAAAGCAAATTAGGCCTATGAATTGAGGTGGAGAAGAGACAACAAAGGTTTATGAATGAGGGAGAGAGATACACACAGAGATGGAAAGAGACAGAGAGAGAGAGAGTAAAACACACTAAAAACACACACGCACGCACGCACTCACGCACCCACGCACATGCACACACACACACACACACACACACACACACACACACACACACACACACACACACACACACACAAAGTCAGAGAGAAAAGAAGAAGACATATAAAGAAGAGAGGGATTCAATAATATAGAGATCAGCTCAGTGATACAAACACCAAAACACAAATAGGAAGCAGATCATCATGATTGCAATCAATACATGCTTTCCACAACAACTCTGTCTCGAAGTGCTCCCTTAAATACTGTATCCCCAAGAGAATGTCTGACTAATACTGTGGACCGTGTACAAATAT
>JADBJO010004980.1:32500-37500 GCA_016801955.1 Conus betulinus
GTTTTTTTTTGTTGTTTTCAATTTGCTTTTACTGTCTTCTTGGTTTTTTTTCATGCTGCTGTGGTTACTGTTAAATCGTGGTTGCTGTTGTTGTTACGTCTGTTTGTTTGTTTTTTTTTTGCTGTTGTTTTAGTTGTTCCATTGTTCTTGTTGTTGTTTGCTGTCTCTGTTGTTATTGCTGTTGTTGTTGTTGGTGGTGGTGGTGGTGGTGGTGGTGGTGTTTTTGTTTTTGCTGCAGTTATGATGTTTGTTTGCTTATTTGGTTTTTGTTTGTTTGTTTGTTTGTTTTGCTGTTGTTGGTGGTGGGATTTTTCTTTGCTTTTGCTGCTGCCTTTTTCTCGCTGCTATTCTTGTTGCTGCTGTTGGTTTTGTTGTTGCTGTTGCTTTGCTGCTGTTGCTGCGATTTGCTTTTGTTTTCAACGCTCTTGATGTTGGTTCTGCCGCTTTTTTTTCCCCCAGCATTTTTTTTTTTATTCACCATGTACGACAGACGAGTGCTAAATGTGTCTGACCCACAATCTGAGGGGTTGGAGTTCCCTGAGAGGTGAACTGTGATGTGGGAATGGTTCCATTTCCCAGGCCACGTGCAGACCGGTATTGGCTAAAGCCTCCTTATGTGCACGTGCCAGACCGGATACACCAGTGAAAGATCCTGTGCAGCTCATCTCAAAGTTCCGGGTGTTACGGAAACACGACAATTCTCAAGCAGAGCCCGCCCATCTGGTTCTTGTCCAGTGACAACTGTTGGGCGAGTCTGGTGCAGAAATGATTTTCCCTACAGCTCAGAAACTACTGCTGTCTGCCGGCACACGTGGTGTTGCCTTGTAGACAAATCAAAGCATACCTCCTTCAAATCTTTTGATAGGGTACTCGGGGAAAAAAAGTATGTAGGTGCTAAAGATCGTAAAGGAGTCGTAGGGTTAGATTTTAAAAGTGACACGTAAATTAATAATTTAGAAGATGTGGTAGAAGATTGGAATCTTTTTCTACCTGAAACAAAAAAGAAAGAATCAGTCTTTTTATTCTCAGTATCTGCTTTGTCAGTACCAGACAAAAAAGGAAAAAAACATGTCTCACTTTTAAGTCCAATAATTAATACTAGAGACACTAGAGCTTATCAGATTGATCTAGTGATAATCTCTAGATAGATAGATAGTAGTAGATAGATAGATAGATAGATAAAGAGAAAGAGAGAGAACAAAACTTTGATAGATAAATAGACAGATAGATAGACAGCTACAAATATCAATATGATTGTTGCAATAGAAAACAGCAAAGTCAAAATTAAAAATGCATTTCAAACTACACATTCTTCCACAGGTTACAGGTTTATAGTTCTAATTTTCTTTTATCATATATAGCGTGCATCAAGTCTTCGTGTTGTTTAAAATAGTAAAAGGGAAAAAAAAATTCCCAGCTTGGATTTCTCTTTAAGCTTCACAAAAGGGATGTGATGATGTACTTTAGGACTGTGGCAGGAAATTGTATCCGGAAATGGACACACACCATACAGGAAATAGAGGGCGCTAACAGCTCTCACTTTCCCGAAAGGAAAACCGAGTGTTTGGACGTTGGAGAGAGCAAAGTCTGTGGAAAGCAGGTCAGCCATAGCAAAATCTCCTTTTCACTGCAGTTCTCCTCTGCTTCTGCTAGCTCGTTTCACCGTCCTCCACCATCCCTCCACCATCCTCCACAGCAATCAAGTGCGTTAGCTGAACTGTACATCCAGACCAATTCCGGGCGAGTCATCCCCGGGCTAAAAGCTCTGATGTGGTGTCTGACACATCCATCAAATCAACGGGATCAGGTTCTGGCTGATTGGTAAAGTGCGGCTGGATTTTTCAGCCAGCGAGGTTCCCAGATTCTTGTTAGGCTGGGAGTGGGGGTGGGCTGCAGTTGGGAGGTAGAGCAGAATGATGGCACACAAGCGATATGCTTCGGTGACTTAGACCTTAGACTGGCGAAGCTAAAAAATGGGACAGACAAGGCAAGAAATGTACATCACTTGCGGCGGTGAAGTGGTTAGTGTTGCTGACTTGCAGAGTCGGGGATGGTGGTGGTTGGGTTTGAGTTCTATCAGAGGCTTTAAATATGGAGCTTTTTTTTTTTACTCCATTTCGGCTGTTTCCCAGCGTTGAGTGTGCTGTAGTTTCAAATAGGAAGACTGGGATCACAGAATCGAGTTTCATTCCCTCTATGGTGCATCTTGGAGACTTGCTCAAATTCCTGACCAGCACTGCATGTGTCATGGCTGATGTCATGATGTGTTGTAGGAGGAGGCATATAGTATAACACTGTGATGTAGTCTCAGTCCAAAATGGAATCCTATAGCACCAGTCGTCAGCTTCCCTATTCTCACTCACTGATCCTCTCTCTCTCTCTCTCTCTCTCTCTCTCTCTGTTCTTCTTCTCTCTCTCTCTGTCTTGTCTCTCTTTATGGCTTCTTATGGCTTCTCTGTCTCTCTCTTTCTCTCCCTCCTTGCCTCCCTCCCTCCCTCTCACTCTCTATCTCACTGACTGTACAAGTCTCACCCGGCAATAAACCTTTTTTCCAGTGTCTTTCCTTCTTTGCCATGCCTGCCAATACCATTTCACTGGCAGGCCTCTCCATCATGTATAGAGTGGACTTTGCTACCACTCGGCATTACTGCCATCAGAACGGCTGTGTCTGAGGACTTGTTTTTAGCTGAGTTCATTGTCGGCTCTCCTCATGTCAGGCTGCTCTACTTGTCGCATATGTTGTTGTGTTGTTTTTATCGTTGTGTGTAGTTTTTTTTGTTGTTGTTGTTTTTATTGTTGTGGTTGTAATTGTTGTTTTTAAGTTGTGGTTGTGGTTGTTTTGTTAGCGTTGTTGTTTTAAGATTTGCTGTTGTTGCTGTCTTGTTGTTCTTCGCTTTTGTTGCTGTTGTTGGTACCTTCAGTTTGTCTTGGTTATTGTTATTACTGCTGATTGTTGTTGTTTTTGCGGCTGTTTTCATAGTTCCGTTAATGTTGTTTACCATCACTGTTATTATTGCTGCTGTTGCTGCTGTTGTTGGTGGTGGTGGTGGTTTGTTGTTTTTTTGATGCCATTATTATGTTTCTTTCTTTTCTTTTTTTCTTTTTCTGTTGTTGGTGATGGGATATTGTTTTTCTTTTTGTTGTAGCCTTTTTCTTGCTGCTATTCTTATTGCTGCTGTTGGTGTTGTTGTGTTGCTGCTGTTATTTTGCTGCCGTTACTGCGATTGCTCTTGTTTTCATTGCTCTTGATGTTGGTGCTGTCGTTTTCTTTTTTCCCAACATTTTCTTTTATTCAACCTGTACGACAGAGGAGTGTTATTTCATGCATTTGACCCTCAATCTGAGGAGTTGGAGTTCCCTGAAGGGTGAAATGTGAAGCGGGAATGGCCCTATCTCCCAAGTCAAGTGCAGACTTGGATTGGCTGAAACGTCCTCGTGTGCACGTGCTAGACTGGATACACCACTGAACGATCCTGCGTTGCTCATCTCACAGCTCCGGGTGTCATGGAAACACAGCAGTTCTCAAGTTGAGCCTGTCCGTTTCCTCTGATTCAAGTCTGGTGATAACTGTCAGGGAAATCTGTGGCGGAAATTATTTCCCTGAAGTTCAAAAACTACTGCTGTCTGCCAGCAAATGTGGTGTGTTACCTTAGAGCTCAATCAAACACATACCTTCTTCAGATCTTTGAAAAGGTACTCGGAGAAGCAGGGTAGCTGCCAAAGATCGTAGAGGAATCTTTTGTTGGATTTTGAATGATATAAGTACGTTGGCAGTTTAAAAGATCTACTAAGACACTAGAACCTTTTTTTTTTCTACCTGAAAAAAAAAAAAAGAATAACGGTGTTTTTATCGTCAGTGTCAGTTTTGTTAGTACCAGACAGATGAAACATGTCTCAATACTTTTAAACACAATAGTCAGCACTAGATTTATCAGATTGATATAGTAATCCTATCTATCTCTCTATCCCTGTTTCTGTCTATCTGCCATTCATCCATCCATCCATCCATTATCTATCTATCTATCTATCTGTCTGTCTGTCTGTCTGTCTGTCTGATTGTTTCAACGGAAAAAAGCAAAGAGAACATAGAAATACATTTTGCACGACACACTCTTCCACATGTTACGGTCATAGTTCTAATTTTTGTCATCGTGTGTAGTGTCTGTGAAGTCTTCATGTCGTTGAAGACAATAAAAGACAGTTCCAGCTCCAACTTGTCTCCGAGCTTCATGGAAGGAATGCGATGATGTACATTAGGACTGTGGCAGGAAATTGTAACTGGAGATGAACACACGCTGAACAGGAAATAGAGGGCGCTAACAACTCTCAATTTCCCGAAAGGAAAACCGAGTGTTTGGACGTTGGAGAGAGCAATGTCTGTGAAAGCGGGTCAGCCATAGCGAAATCTCCTTTTCACTGCAGTTCCCCTCTGCTTCTGCTCGCTCGTTTCACCATCCTCCACCATCCTCCACATCCTCCACAGCAATCAAGTGCGTTAGCTGAACTGTACATCCAGACCAATTTCCAAGCGAGTCATCCCCGGGCTAAAAGCTCTGACGTGGTGTCTGACACGTCCATCAAATCAACGGGATCAGGTTCTGGCTGATGGTAAAGTGCGGCTGGATTTTTCTGCCAGCGAGGTTCCCAAATTGTCGTTAGGCTGGGAGCAGCGTGGCCGCAGTTGGGAGGTGGAGCAAATTGATGGCACACAAGTAATGCGCTTCAACGACTTAGATCTTAGACAGGCGAAACTAACCAATGGAACGGACAAGACAAGAAGTGTGCATCACTTGCCATGGTGCGTTGGTTAGCATTGCTGATTGCGGGGTGGGGGCTTTGGGTTTGAGTCCTGTCAGGGGCCTTTAAAAAAATGATTTTTTTTGCCCCATATTGGCTAATGTCCAGTGTTCAGTGTGCCATGGATTCAAATGGGAAGGCTGGGACCACAAAGTCGAGTTCCGTCTCTTATGTGGCGCGTCTCTCTGAGAGTGTTGCTAAAA
>JADBJO010004980.1:42500-55000 GCA_016801955.1 Conus betulinus
GTGCGCTCTCTCTCTCTCTCTCTCTCTCTCTCTCTGTCTCTCTCTCTCTCTCTCTCTCTCTCTCTCTGTCTGTCTGTCTGTCTGTCTCTCTCTCTCTCTCTCTCTCTCTCTCTCTCTCTCTCTGTGTGTGTGTGTGTGTGTGTGTGTGTGTGTGTGTGTGTGTGTGTGTAAGTAACCGTAACCAATGCATACCAATATCTAGGAATGATTTTTTACAACGAGGTTAAGTGTAAATTACGGATGGTCTGAAATGTATAAGAAAGGGGAAAAAAGGAGTACTAGAGATCCTAAGAGCTATGAAAATAAATGCAATTGATCCCCCTTTATTTTGGAAGTTATTTGATACACAAATAGAACCTATGTTAACATAGGCAGCAGAAATATGGGGGCTTGAAGAAAATCTGCTGATGGAAAAGTCCATACTTTTGCTATAAACGGTTCCTAAACATTCCATTGCATTCATCAAATACAATGGCATGTGGTGATACTGGAAGATATCCTTTGTACATTCGATCTTTCGGGAAATGCGTTAAATATTGGCTAAAACTTACCCAGCTGCCTACAAGCAGGTTATGTAAACAAGCATATGGTATGTCACTACATCAATTTTGAGTTAGGAAAGCATAACTGGGTTGCTACTGTAAAGCGGTTCTTGACAGTAAACGGGTTTGGTGTAGTATGGCTAAGTCAGGGGGTTGGTGATAAAAGAACATTCATGTTGGAATTGAAAGACCGTCTCATCTCATGTTATAAACAAAACTGGCATTCCAAGGTGGAAGACAATATCAAATATTCCTGGATCTATTATTCTAAAAGTATCTTACAGCTAGAAAAATTTCTGATTGTAGTTACTGATAAATGGCATAGGGATATGTTCGCCAGATTCAGAAGTAGGACACTTGGACTGAATGCGAACAAAAGATAGTCTGATCCTGAATGCACTGTAGATGTACTTGTGTGTAATGTGTACAGATGGTGTGAGAGAAAATGAAGATTAACTATATTCCATTGTACAGCTTACAATGATATCAGAGAAAAAAATCTCAACTTTTCAACATCATTGCTACAAAAAAATCATAATCTTTATAGTTTGCTATTCTCTGACGATAATATATCTCTTTTGCTTAAGTATGTTGCAGAGGCATCTAACTTCAGGAGAAAGAAATGTTCGGTAATAACTACTAATGTTTGATTTTTTTTTTTCGAGTACCTTACGCAGCTTGATAACCTTATTCAAAAACTTATTCGTTGTCTTCACTACTGTGAATAATAGTGAGATGGACGTTCATGCTTCAAGCGGTCGAACGGAAATGATTTACTACGGTGAAGATGTGTGCCTATGTGCGGCACTTGTGTGAATGGTTATGTTGTTAAAAATGGCATAGTCATTTTGAATGTCATTTTGAATGATGAAAAAGTACGTAATCAAAGCTGAACGGTAGTCATGGCAGTTATTTCTGCTCCGGGACCAGTGGAGTTCGGCTGTATATGGCAAAGTTAAGGCGATGTACAACACAGGTCCTCTCAGAGTATTTTGACGGAGGGGGCGGGGGAGGAGGAGGATGTACATGGCCCCCACCCATGACCCCCAAGGAGCGATAGAGACAACTATGGCATAAGACGTAATGTGGTACGCAAACAGACCACTGCGAGAAATGGATGGATGGATGGATGGATGAAAGGAAGTCACAGACACCTCTCTGCCATGCTCCAGAACTGTGGTTCTGCGCGCTATGTAAACACTGGTGAAAACAAAAACAGGGTCCTACCCTCACGCGCGCTCGTAAGCTGGTCCTGACACAGACTCCGATTCTTTTTATCAACTAGCCAGACAAACGTGGCTTAGATCACACTTAGTCAGCGCACATCCCGGAATCCCCAAGGACGGAAGGTCGTGGGTTCGGTTCTCGTCAGAGGCGTTTACTGTGTGGGATTTTGTTCTGCTCCGACTGACTCTTACTCACAGTTGAGTTTGCTATGGGCTTAACTGGTCAGAAACTTGTGGGACCACACAGTCGGGCTTCTGGGAAAATCCAGTCGGGCTTAATGGATGCGTCTGTGAGAGTGTTGCTTTAGTTATGCAATAAAGCGTAGAGTACATCCTGTCGTGCGTTCTCAGACTGGACCAGTACTCCACAGCATCTTCTTCATCATCCTCATCCTCGTCATATTCCTCATCCTCATGTTCATCGATCTGCATGAAAGGTCTCATCATCCTCATCCTCATCGATCTGCATCAAAGGTCTCAGGCTCTGTGGTCCTTCATGCCTTGCGCTTATTGTGACCAGTATTTATCCCCCCCCCCCCCCTCCCCCCGCTATGTCTATGCCTATGGTGAGTTCACGTGGAGGTAGCCGATAAATTCACAAAGACTGTCGTTGGTCGGACGTGCTGGCGTCCGCCGCAGGGCGAGCTCACTCTCGCCGGCTCGGCGACTGAGCAATCATCGACCTCAACACGGGGCTCAGTGGGTGGTGTCCTGTGTATGTAAGATCAGGAGAGGCACCGCTTGATACCACTGAAGTGATTCGGCAACAGTGCAGTGTCTCCTCTGGTGGGTTGCCTCATGACGACTTCACCTTGACTGCTCCCTGTGAACTGCAGGTGCCGGGCTGCGGCAGGACAGACAGGGGAGGGGGGGGGAGGGGGATGGAAGGGAGGTGGAATGAGCGGCGTGGGGGCGTTGTCACTTAAAGTGACGCAGACGATCAGACGACCAAAACAAGATCTGTTTATCACAGCTATGAAAAGTAGGGGAAAATATGCAGTCCCACAGAAAGTCGGACACTGCTGGAAAACAAAAAGGATTTAAAAAAAAAAAAAAGAAAGAAAGAAAGCAGGTCACACAGACCCGGACAACAGGGAGAGGTGGAACGGGGAGAACAACAGAGGGCATGCCAGTTGGCACTCCAAAACAGATCCTTTTGCACGGAGTACAAAGAGAGAAAGTCGCGCTGAACCCCCCCCCCCCCCCACCACCACCACCACCACCACTTCCCCCCTCTCCCGCCCCTCTCCCCCTCAACGTCACATGACAGGGACAGTTACCTAACAAATGGATCCGTTTGATAAACATATAGAAATGAATGAAAAACGGTCCACAACAAGCGGTCGAGAAAAGTCATCTTTCTCCCGAAACTACAAAACAAGGACTTCTTAGTGGAAGAGAAAAATAAATCGCAGAGTATAGATATTCTACCTATATTCTAGTAAATACTTTAGATATTATTAGTCAATGGCAGCCCGAGAGGCAGTTCGCACCGTTAACGAATTAAGAAGTCGTGGGCATTAAATGATATGAAATTAATATTAATGTAGATGTACTTAAGTTTACATAGTCTGTAGTAAATGATTTTGTCATAAAGCCCGTTGTTATCTTCTATCAACTGACATGGTACTTAATAACACAGCGGACTTTTATACGAAACTCTGTGTCTTACTTCTTTGACAAAAGATAAGGTGATGTGGGTAAACAATGTTCACATACTACTGCAAGCGAACCAGGCAACCAGAAAGTCAACAATGCACACACACACACACACACACACACACACACACACACACACACACACACACACACACACACACACACACACACAGAGATCATGTTCTGAGAGATTGAAAAGTCAGTTTTAAAAAACTTGTGGAATGAAATGAGATTTTGTTAAAAGAAGTATAAAGGGTGAAGCGATTGAACGCTGCAAATGAAATGCGGTTAAAATAGAAAAGAAAAAGTCGAAAAGACAAAACTATTCGATAAGTTAGATGTACAGAACTTTATGTTTAGCCGAGATCCAAAACACTTAGCAGAAAAAGACAGTCCATCAGTCTACAGGGTAGAAATAGATGTATCAAGAAAAAGGCTCAGAACAGAAAGCGCGATGACAAGAGCTAAAATAAAATGGATTGAGGAGGGAGAAACAGATTAAAATTCATTTTGAATTAAAAGAAAGCAGGACAAACACCGAAATACTATGCGCGTTCTATACAGATGACGGAGTAGTGATCTCCAATAGAACGATGCACCGAAAATTAAGAGACGTTTTTGAAAAAGAAATGTAAAAAAATAAGTTGTAAAAACGTGTTAGACGGTATTGACACTTCTTAAGGTGTTGCAACATTTATGTCTTGATACGAAAGATCGAGAAATACAAGAGAGAATGATTTCAATGCTCGAGATTACAAAAGGTTTAAGACCAAGTAACGGATCAGCGCCAGAAATGACAAAAATTTTCAAATGCTTCTGACCTTAAAGTCGAAATGCACCTTTAAATGCATTTGATAAAAGGTTTTTGCGAAAGGAAGTTTGTCTTATTCTCAGACAGCAAGTGTGAGAACTTTGATACATAAAGTAAAAGATTTGAAAAGAGAAAATTTCAATAACTGGAAACTAGTCCCACTAATGAGTGTAGATTACAAATCATTAACACAATCTTGAGCAAAGAGAATGTCAGGAATGATTAGTAATAAAATCGATAAACCTCACGTTCAGTTCATTCAAGGCAGAAATAATTGGCTGCAATATTTAGATCGAAGGGATGTTACTGAGTAACCTCGCCTCAACAAAAAGGCAGGAGCTGCTACTGAATTTAAACGTTCCTTTCACTCGATTAAAAAAAAATACTATAAACGCCTTTATGACATTCGCAGCGAGGACCCTTTTGTTTCACATTGTGCGTGTGTGTGTGTGTGTGTGTGTGTGTGTGTGTGTGTGTGTGTGTGTGTGTGTGTGTGTGTGTGTGTGTGTGCGTGCGTGCGTGCGTGCGTACGTGTGTGTGTGTGTGTGTGTGTGTGTGTGCATGTGTGTGTGTGTGTGTGTGTGTGTGTGTGTGTGTGTGTGTGTGCGTTAGTGCATCGTTATGTTGGTTAAAGTTGTAAGTAGAACGTTTTACACTTTCATCCAGTACAGAACAACACAATACATAGTATTACACAAACAGTACAATTAACACCATCATTACATAGACAGTCGTTGCAAGATGCAAGACAGTCGTATGAGAGAGAGAGAGAGAGAGAGAGAGAGAGAGAGAGAGAGAGAGAGAGAGAGAGAGAGAGAGAGAGCGCTTTGAAAGAACAAGACAAAACAAACTCAGGCTTCAGAGAAATGTTGCCAGACAGTTGTATGTAGGAAACCTTATAATATATATACAGCGTTTTGTCCACGAGAGAGACAGAGAGGCTGGGGATGGGGCGCGATGGGGGTAAATCACGAGCGAGAGAGAGGGAGATGAAAACAGACAGAGACAGACAGAGAGAGAGAGCTAGGAAATAGAGAGTGGGAAGTAAGGAAGGTGAGAGGGAAAAGACAGGAATTGGGTGGGAGGAAGAGAGAGAGACAGAGAGACAGACAGACAGGCAAAGAGTCAGAGACAGAGAGAGACAGAGACTGAAGGCAGGCAGAACAGAGAGACAGAGAGATGGATGGAAGAGAGAGAAAGAAGGGGAGGGGGGGGCGGGGAACGTTTTTTTGGATGGAACAGAGAGAAAGGAAGGGAGGGAGGGGAGAATTCAGATGGTTTATACATTTAAAGGCCATTGCCCTTTCTAAATGGACATATAAAGTGCGTAGCAGCAGCACATTAACTGTACAGAAGAGAACAGCTAATCTGCTGGGACTAAGTGTTTATAACATTTTTTTTAAAAAAAAAAGACACAAAGTGAAATGCCTTGGGGAAATAAACAGAAGAATTTCTTCGAGTACTTTTTTTTTTTCTTGCGTTGGCAGAAGATTTAATCAACACACTGACTAGGATATTAGTAAAATGTTGTTGGTGCGTATAATGGAGAGAGAGAGAGAGAGAGAGAGAGAGAGAGAGAGAGAGAGAGAGAGAGAGAGAGAGAGAGAGAGAGAGAGAGAGAGAGAGAGAGCACTTTGAAAGAAAAGAGAGAAAACAAACTCAGGCTTTACAGAGATAGACAGAGTATCTTGAAAGAAAAAGAGAAAGAAAAGCTAGGTTAGAGACACAGAGAGAGAGAGAGAGAGAGAGAGAGAGAGAGAGGCAGACAGAGAATATTTGGAAAAAAAAAGAAAGAAAACCAGGTTAGAGAGAGAGTTTGGCGGGGGAGGGGGGAGAGAGACAGAGACAGACAGACAAACAGACAGATGGACAGACAGACGGATAGACGGAGAGACACAGACAAGCAGACAGAGAAGGGGCGTGGACGGGAAGAGGAGAGACAGACAGACAGGCAGACAGGCAGGCAGGAATAGATAAGCACATCCGTCCAAGAAAAGAACGACACATAGCAGCGCCTTTTGTCATCTCCAGCTTCCTTCCCTCAACAGGGAGATAATTCAAGCTTACACCTCGCAGACACTCACTACAGCTCCATAGATATATCACAGGTGAAGAACTGAAGGAGCCCTGACACGAGCCCTGTGGATTCCAATCCCTCAATCTTACATGATTTACACGTGAGTCTAGAAGGCTTTTCAGAACGGGGGGGGGGGGGGGGGAGGGGCGGAGGGGGGCAGAGGGGGGGGGGGGGGGGGGGGGGGGGGGGGGGGGGGAGAGATTTATGCGTCTGGAAAAATATGCCCTTTTCAGCCAGAATCGGTGCCAGTGGTATCTCATCTGTTTCTTGTGCGTGTATGTGAACGAACGAACGAATTTTATTTTAAGAGGAGAGTGGACTAAGCATGAATACTTTTTTTTACATCCAGCCCTCTTGGCAAGAAAAAAGTAGATATATAGTAAAAAGCAAATCAAAATAAAATACATGGAAAATGTAACAATTACTTGCATGAGAATCTTTGTCAAAAAAGAACAAAGAAGAAAAAGAAACCAATATACACACCACCCACCACCACCACAACAACAACAACAACAACAAAAAACATCTGGGCAAGAAAAAAGAGAGATGATCTGGGCAAGAAGAGGGGGGAGGGGGGTGAGAGAGAGAGAGAGAGAGAGAGAGACTGACCGACCGACCGACGGAGTGTCGATAGATAGGCAGAGATAAAGGAAGAGAAAGGCGATGAAGCACACATGGATAAACACACCCGCGAAAAGATTTGAAAAACATTGAATGGCACAGGATGATAAATGCAATTTGCGTACAATTGAGTCAACATCGAACATCACATATTTGTTAAAGTAAATCTGAATTGAGAATCATCGATACATTTTAGGGTATAGTGCAGTCAAATCTGAGACATTCATCAAATATTTTTGAAAATAAGGCTTGAATTGTTTAAAATCTGATTGATTTTTAAGTTCTTGAGAAAAATTGTTCCATAGCCAATCTACGGAATACGCTAAACTGGACTTGTATAGATTAATCATTGCAAATGGGAGGTTTATTTTATGTGAATGTCGATAGTCGTTAAAAGCGAACATATTTGTTAGAGAAAGTGGAGCATTTCCATGGAGTACCTTATACATAAGGAGTCCCTTATTGTATAGAAGACTGGCTTTAAATGGGAGAATGCCTTATTGCTTATAGTCTGAATCTGCCAGTGAGGAATGTTGATCTAACGTTACTTTGACAGCTCTTTTGTGAAGGTTTATTAGTGGTTTGAGTGAATTATTTCTCGCTGAGTCCCAAAGTGTTGAGACACAGTCAATAATAGGCTGAATATAAGAGTGAAAAATTAGTGTTCTTGCATGCAAAATTAAGTTCTTAATCCTTTTAAGAAGATGTAGTTTTCTTGCAATGTTTCTAGATAAAGACTGTGAGTGTTTTGACCAGGTTAGATTATCTATTGTTGTTCCTAAGACTTTGTGACCGGATACTTCGTTTTGTTTGTTAGAAATGCAAAGTACGGGTAGATTTTGGCTTAGAGTTTGACGTTTCTGTCTTGCAGTTATCGTCATGAGTTTAGTTTTTTGAGGATGGAGAGCCATGTAATTAAATCGTGTCCATTTAACCAAAAGATTGATGTTTCCTTGGATGTCATTGCAAACCTGTTGTGCGTCAGAATTACGTGTATCTAAAATTGTATCATCAGCGAACATTTTGCTTTTCATTTTCAAGAACCATCATTGAAGTAAAATGAAAACAATAGAGAACCCAGTAATGACCCTTGTGGGACTCCAAATTTGTTGGAAGAAAATTAGATTTGTATGTGTTTACGGACACAATTCGTTGTCTGTTGGAGAGAAAAGATGAAATCAGTTTCAGTGTTTTGTATCATAGCTTATAAAATGTTAGTTTTCTGAGTAAAAGTTCATGATTTATAGCGTCGAAAGCTTTTGCGAAATCTACAAAGAGAATTTCTGAAAATTGTTTGTAGTTCATGTTCAAGAGCCATCAATCTGTTAGATCAGTTAGCACTGTGTGGCACGAATGGTTTTACTGCGTGGGAAAGGAGACACTTATTGATGTGGAATTCTACTGGCTTAGAAAGAACTGATAATATCAAAATAGGTCTATAATTTGATGGATCAGGAGTGTTTCCTGATTTGTATATTGGTATACTTTTTGCTTTTTTTTTAAGGTACCTGGAAAGCATTGTTTATCTATACAGAGGTTGTAAATATAGGTTAACGTTTTTGCGATAACGGGTGCAGAGAACTTTAGAATTTTTCCATGTATGCCGTCAGTTTCACGAGTGGTTATCTGTTTCAATCGCTTAAGTGACACGAAAACAGAATGAACATCTAGAAGGCTGGTATCTAAATCTGAATGGATATTTTTTTTCCTCTGCAGTATTTCTGTAATTCTTCTAGGTCATTATCATTTGATTTATCATCATGAATTATTTTATCTGCGACTGTTGTAAAATGGTGATTTAGTTTACTGGCAGATATATCATTCGTTTGCAGAGGAAACATGTTTATTTGTTAATCCATGAATGGCTTTCCATACGAATTTGCTTTCTTTCTTTTCATTAATTAAGTTTTGAAATATTTCTTTTTCTCTGCTCTAATGAGAGAGGTCACTTTATTTCTTTGTTTGTTTATATTCTTCACGAGGGCCATTTTTAACAGGTACTCTCTTTGGTAAATAACGTTCTGTATCTCATTTGTATGCCAAGGAGGATTTATCCGATGTTTGACTCTTTTGGTTCGGAGCGGGGCATGTTTGTTGTATACACTTTAGAAGATGGAGTACCAAACTTCTAGAGCCTGATTGGGTTCTGTATATTGATACAATTTATTTTGAGGTGAATTTAAAAGGTCAGAGAGAAATTTGTCAGTATTAAATTTTGAAAAGTTTCTAAAGGAAATCGTTTTATAGTTTAACCTTGATACCCTATTTTTGACCAAGTGCAACAAATTGGGAAGTGATCACTGCATCCATAAACAGGGTCACTTGTCTCAAGGATGGTTTCTGGATGTGTAACATATAAATGGTCTAACAGTGTTACAGAAATCTCAGTGACCCTTGTAGGAGTTTCGATTAGCAGTGTGAGAACAAGTGACTCGAAAACATAGTTCCACTGTTTTATTTTTTTTACGTAGATCTGTATTAAAATCCCCTAATATCATGATGTCTTTGGATCATCATGCGCGTTTTCCATCATTTACATGAAACGATCAACCCAGTCGACATCTTCAGCTGGATGTCTGTACAGAAAACATATAAGTATAGGCTTATCAAAATTTATGCTGGATCTCAATCCAGATTGTTTCTACGTTAAATTGTTCTAAAAAATGCATCCTCTGGAATGTTGTTGACTGATGAAGATACACAATAATACCAGTTTCCATGTTTTGTTTAGGATTTCTACGAACAACGTTATAACCTGGGATTACAGAGTCATTGTTTGATATGAGACTGGACAGATGTGACTCCGAAAATCCAAATATGTGAAAGGTTTTTTTTTTTTTCCCGAATTGGATATGACTGATGCTATTTCAGTCATTTTGTTAATCGCATGGTTGACATTGAGATGACCAACTCTAAGTCCATCTCTTTTCAGCCAAGGATTGTTGTCTTCTGTCATATCTAATATAGTCAACACTATATCAAACTAAACACACAATGTTAATGACAAGCAGACAAAGCTCTTACAGACTAACAAGTAAGGTCTGACTGAGACGAATAAGAATAATTGTTAAGGCAAACTGGATGACAACACAATTTATAGCAATGAAAGAAAAAAACTTCAATTGTAGTTCAATAAACAATGACGAATCCACGAAAAGATAAAAGCAGAATAAGCTGAATATTCAAAGGCAAAAAGTGTGTATAAAATGTTAGAATCACTTCAAAACTTCAGTCACAATCAACTTTCTCGAATGAGATTCACGACTATGAATACATGCAGAGCCGGCAATTTCCACACACACACACACACGCACACACACACACACACACACACACACACACACACACATATGCACACGCACGCGTGCGTTCACCCGCGCACGCACACACATTCATGCAAGCACGCACGGGCACACGCAGTCACACACACACACACACACACACACACACACACACACACACACACACACACACACACACACACACACACACACACACACACACACACACAGGAACAACTTAATTCAATCAATGCTGTAATAATAGCTGCAATGCCATCCTGCACAGTCCAAGAGCATAGGCATTTACAACGTTTCCATCAGGAGCCGAATGATTAGACCTTTGACCAGGAATAATTTGTGGGTATGTTGGGTTTTGGAGGAAGCGGAATATTCATTAGAATAATCCTGTTCATGACTAAAATGGCTAGGTGGGGGTGGGATTCGGTCTACTCTGTTTACATTATTGGGGAGGGGGGTGTTTTTTTTTGGAAGAAAGGGATCCGTAGAACATGGATCCATCGGAGTTCCACGGGGATTCAAAGGCGGGTAGTGAAAAAGAGATGAAGGATTCGGGTAGTTTGGGGGGTAACGTGCGGTATTTCTTTGGAAACTGCAGTGGAGGGAATTGGTTTGAGAAGCATCATAATTGTCAGAGAATAAATTTCTTGGTGTCCCTTGATGTGGCATACTCTGATGATAGTCCCTTGACGGATTATTTCTGCTTGACGGCTTTCTCTGCGATACATCTATGAAGCCGGGGAGACGTTTCCAAAGTCTGGTTGTGCAGTCTGCCGTGTGGTTTTCAAGTCTGCTGCCAGTTTTGCTGTGCCTTTGACGCTTGGGTGTAGCAGGTCTTGGTAAAACGCAAGACGAGGGGCTCCGGTTGGAGTGGTGAACTTGGGATCATCATGATCAAGGTACGTTGCACCCACATTCTCACACACAGTCCGCAGATTACAGTTGGACGGTCGGATGATGCTGTTCAAATGATGCCGACCTCTGGCAGGGATGATGGAGCTGAAGGTTAGTTTGGCATTTGGAAATGTTTTGCAGCACAGGGAAATAAGGTTCGTCCAGTCTTCCTTTAGAATGATACCTGTACGACAGGAGTTCACCCCGATGTGGACAGTGACATGTCTCTGCTCGGCAAAGGGCTGGAGTGACAACAGCCAGGAAATCAGGGTCATGTACTGTCATCCCCGGCACGCAAATCTTATACATGAACTCATTCCTTGGGGCCAGTCTTCTTGGATTGACGTATCGGAGAATGGAGTCACAATCATTAACATTGTTGCTCTTTCTGGAATAGAAAGGGTTTTCAAAAAGGTCACGGCAGGTGGGTTGGTTGTTTTGGGAGGTTCCTGTTTGGAGGTTCTTGATGGCTCTGGTGCGATGTTTTCATTCGTTTCATCCACGTTTTCCAGCACAGAATACGTGTTTGTGACAGGTACGGCGTACTTTAGATCGCAGTTTACCTTTCCCTCACGTGTTTTCTCTGGCTCATCATCAGAGGGGAAGTAATCCTGCTGGGGATGTGAATCTGTCACTAATTTTGTGAGGATATTTTCAACATTGACCTCAGGGTCAGTTGACTGGAGTGACCGTGTGCTAGGTTCAGACTGACGCAGGTCTTTGTTTACAAGTGATCTACAGGACGAGGGAAATTCTGTAGATGTGGTCTGAATTCCAGTGGCTTCTTTCTTTTCTCAGTTTGCTTTCTTTTCTCTAGTCTCTTTATCTCGGATTGTAGTGTTCCTAACTGAGTTTTGCAAGAGTGTACTTCCCTGTCTAGGCGGCTGTTTTCCTGTTTTAGACTGGTTATTAGTGATAAACGTTCATTAATGTTGCTGTTCATTGTTTCAGTTATTTCTTTACAGAAAATGCCAGTTTCAATTTTTGCACAAATTCTTGCGTCTTCTGTGTGCGTACACGTTCTGTTGTCCAGTTCTCTTTTGCATAGTATGAAGTTCTTCCAGGTCTCGTTCGAAGTGCTCCCAATGAGTTTTGCAGAGGGGGGGATAGGCGTTTTGGGGGACAGATTTGACCTTTTGGAGTCAGACACAGAGCTCGTCTGTGCATATTTTTTTTTTTTTTTTCGTTTTTGTTCTTCAAACCAAGTTTGGGGGTCTTTGTGTTGGGCTTTATTTTACCAACATCACCTACACCTGGATTTTGTGAAACTCGTGCAGAACATGAGGAAATTAACAGACAAGCCCTAGTCCTGAGAGGTGTAGATGTGTGTATGTGAGTGCGTATGCGCGCGCACGCGTGCATGTGTATGTG
>JADBJO010004980.1:70000-72500 GCA_016801955.1 Conus betulinus
GTGGCTTTTTGTTATGAACGAGGAGGAGGAGGAGGAGGAGGAGGAGGAGGATTTTGTTTGTTTTGTTTTGTTTCTCTTCGTTGCTGTACCTCCGATCCGTGATGAGGGTTGATGGTTGACGAATTTTGTCAAAAATCAAAATGATCAAACTTTGTATTTCGGAAAAGTCATGGACAGTGTATACTTGCATCTATATCCGGCAAACGTCCTCCCACGCCTAAAACATACTGTATTTGCTTTTAAAACTTTGAAGACTATGTTGACAAGGTTATGCAATATAGACAGACAGATAGAAAGACAGATGGATAATTAGACAGACAGACAGATAAATAGATAGATAGATGGACAGAAACAGATAGATAGATAGACAGTAGATAGATAGATGGACGGACGGAAGGACGGATAGCCAGATAGATAGACAGATAGATAGATAGATAGATAGATAGACAGGTAGATAGATAGATAGACAGATAGATAGATAAATACATAGGCAGATAAAATAAACCAATAGATGTATAGATAGATAAATGGACGGTTAGATGGACGGATGGATGGATGGATAGATAGATAGATAGATAGATAGATAGATAGATAGATAGATAGATAGATAGATAGATAGATAGATAGATTAAAAAACATCCAAAGGTGCTAGTAGGACCCAGAGAAGTGCCTGCGCACGCATATGTGTGTATGTTTCCACTCTCTCTCTCTCTCTCTCTCTCTCTCTTTCTCTGTGTGTGTGTGTGTGTGTGTGTGTGTGTGTGTGTGTGTGTGCGTGCGTGCGCGTGCGTGTGTTTGTGTGTGTGTGTGTGTGTGTGTGTGTGTGTGTGTGTGTGTATGTGTGTGTGGTCGCGCGTGCGTGCGCGCGCGTGTGTGTGTGACTTGTCTGTCTATCTGTCTGTCTGCTGCCGAGCTGTCTGTGTCTGTGTGTAAACGCAATCATCGTCAGTTGACCACCTGGTGGACAAAGCGAACGATTCCTTTCATGTGCTGCTCTGTAAGGCACATGTTTCTCCAGTCACATCAGATGAGCGAACCAGCAAATGACAGCTGTTTCGCTCTGTGCAGAGCTCATCAGGCCAGCAACCGTCTCCTTCCGACCTTCTGAGGAAGAGAATCACTTCCATATCACAACCGATAAGCAACTCGCCGGAACTGTCTTTGGTATGCCTGCATCTTCCCCCCCCCCCCCCCTCTCTCTCTCTCTCTCTCTCTCTCTCTCTCTCTCTCTCTCTGAAGACGGCGACGATCCTGGTCTCCAGAGGGACGGGCATGAGGACTTTGAGAAAATGGGAAAAGCCGGGACTTTAAATTGAAAGGTAGATGGGACTGTCGAAATACCATGACTGTCAGCCTAGACAGTCCAAAAATTCACTCTTCACCTCGACTGTATTTGAAACATGCAGTTGGGAACGTAAATCTGACGTGTGATTGAACTTTTCATTTCTTTCTCTTTTTTTCCCCCTTGAACTTTTTCTCTCCTTTCTTATTTCTTTTCCTTTCTTTTTTTTTTTTTTCTTGCTTTTTTTTTTCTTCTTTTAAACTGGAAGGTTGTCTCGTGCAAACTCAAAGACTTCCTCAGGATAATGTCAGGCTTGAAACACGTCAGTTTGATATTGAGCATCTGTTCCTTGCACGCTGTCAGGTACTGGGCTGACGGATTCTTTTTGTTTCTTTGGTTGAATTTTGGTTGCCAAAAGGGCTGAAAACTGTGAGCTATACACCCACTTTTTAATGAAGAACCATACGCTTCCTACCTTGACAAAATGGCAGCCCTGATATGCACTCTTGCGTTCGGCTGGACTGTAAACAACGTGAACAGAATTGAGTTGAATACCTTGTCGCTGGTCATTGAAAATGTGTAGGCAAAGAAGTGTGTGTGTGTGTGTGTGTGTGTGTGTGTGTGTGTGTGTGTGTGTGTGTGTGTGTGTGTGTGTGTGTGTGTGTGTGTGTGCGCGCGTGCGTGCGTGTGTGTGTTGTGTGTGTATGTGTGTGCATGTGTGCGTGTGTGCGCGCGCACGTGTGTGTTTATTTATCTGCGTACGTGAATATTTCAGCATGTCTCTACGCGGCTTTTAACAATAACGTTCTCTACCCATACCACCCACGTTCAAAAAAAAATTGTGCAACGCTCTGTTTTGTTCTTGTTTGTTGGCTTTGTTTCGTTTGGTTTTGTTTTGTTTTTCTCAAACTTCAAAGGGGAGAGGCCTCAGAATCGTTGACAGAGGACGGAGTGACACTACCAAACTGGGTGAGGACCCTGCACAGTGGAGCGCCTTGACTGCCTCGTGCGTCGTAAGACGCGGAAGCATCTAAGTCTGAATTTCAAAGGACCATCGCAATAGTTTAGATTTCAGTTCTTCAGTTTGCAACATGTCCTCCTCACACAAAGATAACATTCTTTTCCTTGTATGTGTGATCATCTAGTTCTATCCATCTTTGGTCAAATAAAGAGACTAGCTTTCTTTCCTGGAAAGGAGTGTGAAGCGGAAATGTTATT
>JADBJO010004980.1:75000-77500 GCA_016801955.1 Conus betulinus
GTCGCCATTCTGCCTTTGTTTAGTCTGGCGCATCACTTAGCACGTGCACACCGTTTCTGCATTGCCATGCATGAGATGCACCGCGTGCACGGGTATGTGTGTGTTTGGCTCTGTCAAGAAAGACACGGCATCTCTTTCCATTTCATCCTGACTGGGAGAAACCTTTTTCATGACTTGCCGGCTCGAGCGGTGGGCTTTGATCTGCTGTATTTGCACGCACTGCAGGCTTTGAAAGGCTCGCTCAAGTGACTGTAATTTTTTCCGATTGAAAGAGTCAACTGACCCGTGAAATATACGTTTTAAATGGTATTTCGTGCATGATGAGAGACGCAGTGCACATCAACCGATGCCCTTGTTCAAGGGGCTGATGGTTTTGTCAGCTTTCTTGTGGTGCGCAATCAAATAGTTGTAATTTGAATTATGATAATCATCATTATATTGAGCCAAGTATTAATATAATCATAATATTGATAAAATTGATAATTATGATATATTATAAAATAGTTATAATGATGATAAGATAACATTGATAATGATGACGAGTGTAAAAAGAAACTTAAAGAAGAGCTTGACAGAAAGTCTTCGGAGAGAGGAAGCCCACCCACTTTACCCCTATCCCCCACCCACCCCTACCCCCCAGCCCCAACCCCAATTCCTCCCTTCAGACAAGTGTTTCGGTCCTGAACTCCTTACGTGCTACGGCAGCGTGGCAGCGTCCTAGTTATGATTCCTGCATGCTCTTCTGCTTTCACTGATATTGTTGGCGCTGCCAGGATTCAACCGTGCGATTCATGGAAGGTTGGGCGTCTCGATGCATAACTGCTCTTGACGGGAGTCTTACCCACATCGCCCTCAGACACCTGTTCTCAGTTGGAACTCTTTTCAGCCACCTCGACCATCGCCTATAGGGTTCTGGTCTTCTTGCCTCAAATCGATATTTTTTTTTCAACAGAGATCACAGTCTCGTGAGCCTTCAAACCACCTTTTGTCCATCCTCCTGGATGAGGATTATGGCTTAGAAGCCAGATTCTCTCAATATGTTGGCTAAGTTGGCTTGCAACTATTACTAACAAAAGAAAAGTTGACAAACGAATCACAGGACAAAAAAAAAAAAAAGACGCGTTTCGACCTCTTAGGTCTTCTTCAGGCAAGATACACAACACTCAGGACAACGAAAATGAACGAGCAATCACTTATTTTCATCCAATTCGGCGCAAGATGGGCGTTGAATCTGGCGCCGAAAGGGATGAAGATAAGTGCCCGGAGCATTAGCAATACCTTTTTCCAATTTGTTGACGCTTCCGCCTGCAGTCGCCTCCCTTTGCAACTAGATCTGCTACTGATAAACTGTAAAGGGTGACAAGGACGAAATGCACAATGTCCAGAGACAGATGTTCTATCTTTAATCAATGCCTAAAGGAGAGCACAATTCCGCTGCTTCCACGTTGCAAGCACAGTTCGTTAGTGAAATTATTTTTCAGGTTTTACACGGTCAGGGTTTATTTAAGATGACATTCGGGTTAAGATCTGGTCAGGGTCTAGTCGGGGTTAGGTTTGAGACAGGCATTCTGGAACAGAAGAATCTTCCCGGTTTACTTTTCGAAGTCCCTACCTCTAATGCATAATCACTTCACCAAAACAGGACGTCTACTCGCAGTCATTCGTTGACGATGTCGCACGCAAATTTGCCATTTGAATGCAAAACGTATCTCAAAAACTTCACTTAATTGCCAAGATATTCTGGAAAGCAGTTCCATTCAAACTTGCCTAATTTTGAAAACTTACTATTTTGAAACCTTCGACCCATATACGACATGCCGCAAAATGGAACAGTTGTTTCAGAATTTGTGTTAAATCTCGAACCCCAGTACAGGTTTCAGCTTTTAAGTTCATTCACAGTGAAGAACGAAGCTGCTTTTATGCGTCGGAAAGAAGCGGTGACAAGGAGGAAAGTCAGAGGGACAGTCTCAAGTCAATGAACAAGTGAAGTCGTGACGCTGCAAGTCGCAATGTGTATGATTTGCCGTGTGACTGCGAATACGTCCTCTGCATTCCTCCGACCACGCTAGTAATACTGTTAACTTCACAAAGTAATATTTCACTCAGAACCATTTGTCCATTTCGTTTATTATTGGGTCAGGGTGGAAATGAAGTGTGTGTGTTCAAATTTGTAGGACATTCTCAGTACTCTGTGGTGATTGCGTTCAATTCATCCGTGATGGCATCCGTGATTTTTTTCTTTTTTTTTTTTTCTTTTTTTTTTTTCTTTTTACCGGGAAAAGAAAACTTTGTACTCTAAAGTGTAATCTTCCAACTCCGTGTCCATTTTTGCAGACAAACCCATCTTCTCTTATATGAATGTATGTCATCCTTAGCCTTTTCTTTTACACCCATCTATTTGTTAATATGCCGATTATGGCTTGATGTTGTCATTCACCTAATTTACATTTGATTATAAACTTTTTTTTGTTAACTCACGGGACCATCTTAATTTTTCATT
>JADBJO010004980.1:90000-95000 GCA_016801955.1 Conus betulinus
AGGAGTTTTAGAGCTTCAACAGGTCATAGTTAATGTTATCATAACGAAAATATTAATTACCATTGTGAGGAAATGGTGAATGTAACATGACAGTAATATTAGTGTGGAAGTGATTATTTAACTATCAGTGGGAATACTTTTATGGGTTTTGACTCTGTCTAGGTATAAGAGAACGACTCAAAAGAAAAAGAACAGCCTTATGAACCAAGTAAACCGTGAACAGTGAAAAGTGAATCATTGCAATTGTGTCGTGTCTCTCCTACATGCTGTGCATCAATAAAGCAGTCTTTAAAAGATCGACATTTGGCACATTCATACCCATGATAGCAATACGCACGCACATGGATCTTACCTGTTTTACCTGTCATAACCGACCGTTTTTACGGGTCATCCATGAGCCAAAGGGACCTGTGTTCATGAGCGTCAATATTATCCGTTTTGTGAGTCATACTCACCGGTTTTCAAGAGTTACATTAATCTGTTCTCATGAATCACTGTTTTTCTGTTTTCACAAGTCATCATCATTTGTATTTAAGAGTCATAATGAACTGTTTTCATGAAGTATAGTTGCTTATCTTTATAGTCATAATTACTTCTTTTCATTCTTATGTCTGTTTTTCCGTGATTTAGAGTTACCTGTTTTCATTTGCCAAAAAATATATGATTACATGAGTCATTTGGTCTGTTTTCGTGAAGGATGAGTATCCGTTCCCATGAATGATCACTACTTGTCAAAATTCTTGGTTAACACCAGGCATAACAACCTGTTTTCTTAAGTCATGATTACCTGTTTTGCGTGTCATAATTATCAGTTTTCATCGCTCAAGCTACCTGAAAACTTTAATCATGATCATCTATTTTGATTGGTCATAATTATTCATTCTACTGAGCCTAAATATCCGCCTTAATCAGTTATAATTGTCTGTTTTCATTGTTTATTATTGCCTGTGATAGTGTATCATGGTAATCTATTTTCATGAGTAATAGTACACTATTTTCATGAGACGTAAATGTCTGCTTCATTGGCGATGATAACCTATTTTCGTGAGTCACTATTCTATTTGTTTTCATGGGTATTAATAAGCTGTTTTTATCTGTCATAACTATCTGTTTCCAAGACTCTCAGGTATCTGTGTTTATCAGTCATAAAGATTTGCACTGGTCATGATTATCTGTTCCATGAACAATAATTATCACTTTCATCAGTTATCATTGTTCATTATCATTAGTCATAAATATCTGTCTTTAATACTCATGACTACCTTTTTTTCGTAGTTATAATATTGTTTCCATGAGTCATGATGATGTGTTTTTGTTGGTCAGTATTATCTGGTTTTTATCATCTATGATTGTCCGTGTTCATTAGTGATATCCGCATTTCCCATGAGTTATAACGCTCTGTTTTCGTCACGCAACATTGTTTTAATTAATCATAGTAATCTGCTTTTAATAGTCATCTTTGTCTGTTTTCGTCAGGCATAAAGACTTTCGGAAATTGTGACATGCATTGATGGAGGGTTAATGAAAGATAAAGAGAAAGACCAGCCAAGATATCTACTTTTTCTTCTTCTTTTTTCTTCTTCTTCTTCTTCTTCTTCTTCTTCTTCTTTTTTAAAAAGCAGTGTACTTTCAAAATGTCACAGACGCTGGATTAGAGAGTGCCGGCGAAAGGAGAGACCTGCTTGCCATCAATAACTCGAATTGTTTTGGATGTGTGCATTCAAATGTCACAGACACGCAATTAGAACGCTGGAGGATTATAGAAAGCAAAAAAAAAGAGGGGGGGGGGGGGGTGGGGGGGGGGAGGTGGGGGGGGGGGGGGGGGGGGGGGGGGGGGGGAAGGGGGGGGGTGGGGGGTGGGTGGGGGGGGGGGGTGGGGGGGGGGAGAGAGTGGGGGGGGGGGGGAGGGGGGGGGGGTGGGGGGGTGGGGGGGGGGGATTGGGGGTGGGGGGGGGAGAGGGGGGGGGGGGGGGGGGGGACCCAACCCTCGATCGTGACTGTTGTGTGAAATATACATTCAAATGTCGCAGACACCTAATTAGGAAAGACAACTCCAGGATCAATACGAACATCATTTCGTGTGTGAGGTACAGCAGCAAAAAAAAAAAAAAAAAAAAAAAAAAAAAAAAAAATCTCTGGCGTAGTGCTAACGCTTTGTTTGCGTTGCTAATGTGTCTGAACCCAAAATCACTCAAGGTTTGGCGCAGAGGGAAAGTCTGGTTTTCCTCCACCACTCCTCCTCCATCCCCAGAGCCACCCCCCACCCCCCCATCCCCCCCACCCCCACCCCCCAACCTCCTGCCTCCTCTCCTGTCTCCCTCCCTCTCCACCCCTGCACCCTACCCCATGCCAAAGCTGGTCTGCGACGCTTTCCAATGATTGATTCCAACGGCTGACCTGCTGTTGATGATAATCGATAAGTGGTACCCCGACCAAATTGGTTGGCGGAATGTTTTGCTGTTCAAGTTCGGCTAGACTCCGGAAAAATCCAAAAAACGTCCAAAGTGCGCTCGGCCCGCCACGGCTTTGGCCAACGATTGTCTTACTTTTTCCTTCGTTGTCCTGCTTCTTTTATTATACTCCCATTCTTATAGAACAGGGAGTACTTTACAATGGGAACGAAGAAATGCTGTGTGTGTGTGTGTGTGGGTGTGTGTGTGTGTGTGTGTGTGTGTGTGTGTGTGTGTGTGTGGTCAAAATGTGTTCCACTCGCTCCAGACAAAACTACTGGGCCGATCTTTCTGAAAAATTTGTAGGTATGTTCATTATGGGTCACGGATGATGCCCGGTGTTTTATGTCACCGTTTATATCCGTTACTAACGGCTGTAACGGCCCATAATGTTTTTTTTTTTTCTTTTATGGAATCTCTCAGAAAGTACTAGGGCCGATCTTTCTGAAAATTTGTCGGTATGTTCTTTATGGGTCACAGATGAAGAACGATGTAACCAGAATAGCCGTTACTAAAGGTTATAACGGCCCAAAACGGTTTTTTCCCTCTTTATGGAATATCTCACGCGTGTTCAAGACAAACTGGTGGTAGGTTTATATGCTTTGCATCTTGTCATTTTCCTACGTTGTTCTATATGTCTCGTGCCCTTTTCCTGCCTATGCTCGCTCGACCTTATTTACATTCAAAACGAAGTGACTGAGGACGGAAAATGAAGCAAAACTTAGAAAGAGAAAGGGGTTAGTTACCGCGCCAAGAACATAGACCAACGGAATACTGGACAAGACACAATGTATTTTGACCTCTTGGGTCTTCTTCAGGCAAAAACAAAAAAAACATTTTAGGACAGTGAAAACGAAGAACGAGAAACCACTTGTCTTCTCATATTCGGCGCAAGATCAAAATTTTGGTCGAAATGCGTTGTTTTCTCCTGTACTCTGTTTGTTTTGTCCTATGTCCTTTTCTTACTAACAGGTTAACTTACATCACCCTGCTCATTTTTTTTTTTTATTAAACGTCAATTTTTTAACGCATTTTCCTCCTACTTTCCCTTGCGTTTACCGACCTTTTCGTTGAGTTTCTCAGCCAACCTTTCTTCTGTCCTTTCCCTTTTCCTCTCCCCCCCCCCCCCCCCCCCCCCCCCCCCTACACACACACACACACACACCTTGCATTTATCATCCTTATTCTACAGTTTATCACCTTTTTTCTGTCTTTTTTTCCAACTTTTCTTGCATGTTTCGATCTTGTTTCTATGTTTATCAACTTTTCCTATGGATTACCTACTTTCTGCCCCCCCCCCCCCCCCTCTTCTGCCCCCCCCCCCCCCCCCCCCCCCCCCCCCCCCCGACCTTTTCCTTCTGTTAATGACGCTTTTTTTTTTTTTTTTCTTTTCCTACTTTTTCCTGCTTTTACTGATTTCCCGCTTCTATTGACTTACCTTTTGCTGATTTCCGCCCTCTGTTGACTTACTTTTTACTGACACCCCCCCCCCCCCCCCCCCTTGTGTTGACTTACCTTTTACTGATTTCCCGCTTCTATTGACTTAGCTTTTGCTGATTTCCGCCCTCTGTTGACTTACTTTTTACTGACACCCCCCCCCCCCCCCCCCCCCCTGTGTTGACTTACCTTTTACTGATTTCCCCCTCTGTTGACGAACCTTTTATTGACTTCTCCCCCTCTGTTGACTTACCTTTTAATGATTTCCCCCCTCTGTTGACTTACCTTTTACTGATTTCCCCCCTCTGTTGACTTACCTTTTTACTGATTTCCCCCCTCTGTTGACTTACCTTTTACTGATTTCCCCCCTGTGTTGACTTTACCCTTTACTGTCCTTCCCTGCTATGCCTGCTCTTCCCTATCATTTTCTGTACTTTCCTATTCTGTTCTTATCCATTTTTGGGAGGGTGGGGAGCGGGGTGGGGTGGGTGGGGGGCATGGTGGGGGGGGGGGGGGGCGGGGTAATATTCCATGCCTTTTCATACACTTATTACTTCTCCTTTACTGTCCAGCGTTCTCCTTTCGGTTTTTAAACCTCCTTTTGTGTTTCTTACCGTGTGTCCCCCCTGCTTCTCTCCCCCCCCCTGCCTACCCCCCCCCCCCCCCACCCCTCCCCCCTGCCTTTTCTCCCCCACCCTGCCTACCCCCCCCCCCACCTCTCCCCCCTGCCTTTTCTCCCCCACCCTGCCTACCCCCCCCCACCCCCCCCCCCCCCTGCCTTTTTCTCCCCCCCACCCTGCCTTGTCCTTCCGTTCCTCACCTTGAGAGAGAGTCTGAGCAAATTGTTTTGCGTCTGGACCTTTTGCTGACGTAAGTTGAACGGTATATGTAGTTAAATGAATAACATCCTCCTCAACAACAACAATAACAACAAACATGATGATGATGATCATCATCATCATCATAATAATAACAACAACAACAATAATAATATCATAACGATAATAATGATAAAAAATTAAAGGAATCATTAATTTAGTCATAATGATGATGATAACACAACACCTTTTTTTTTTAATAATAAAAAGCAAAAGTAGAAAAAAGGACGCGAAG
>JADBJO010004980.1:112500-115000 GCA_016801955.1 Conus betulinus
GAAGGTAGGGAAATGATAGGAGAAGGTGGGGAAATGATAGGAGAAGAAGGTGCGAAATAGGATAGGAGAAGGTGGGAAATGATAGGAGAGAAGTGGGAAATGATAGGAGAAGGTGGGAAATGATAGGAGAAGGTGGGGGAAATGATAAGAGAAAAGGTGGGGTAATGACAGGAGAAGGTAGGAAATGATAGAAGAAGGTGGAAAATGATAGGAGAAGGTTAGAAATGATAGGAGAAGAAGGTGGGGAAATGATAGGAGAAGGTGAAATGATAGGAGAGAAGAAGGTAAGAAATGGTAGGAGAAGGTGGGAAATGATAGGAGAAGAAGGGGGAAATGATAGGAGAAGGGTGGGGAATGATAAGAGAAGGTAGGAAATGATAGGAGAAGGTGGGGAATCATAGCAGAAGGTGGGAAAATAGGAGAGGAAGGTAGGAGAGAAGGTGGGAAATGATAGGAGAAGAAATGGTGGGAAATGACAGGTGGGAGAAGAAGGTGGGAAATGATAGGAGGAGAAGGTGGGAAATGATAGGAGAGGAAGGTGGGAAATGACAGGAGAAGAAGGTGGGAAATGATAGGAGGAGAAGGTGGGAAATGATAGGAGGAGAAGGTGGGAAATGATAGGAGAGGAAAGGTGGGAAATGACAGGAGAAGAAGGTGGGAAATGATAGAAGGAGAAGGTGGGAAATGATAGGAGAAGAAGGTGAGAAATGATAGGAGAAGGTGGGAAATGATAAGAGAAGGTAGGAAATGATAGGAGAAGGTGGGGAATCATAGCAGAAGGTGGGAAATGATAGGAGAGGAAGGTGAGAAATGATGGGAGAAGGTGAGAAATGACAGGAGAAGGTGGGAAATCATATGTAACAAAAAAAAGTCGGGAAACACTTGTGAAAGATATGCAAAGTAGTAAGAAAAAAGAATAGAACAAGGTTTGAAATGGAAGTAACTGGTAAAACAAACAGCGAAATATGAGATGGAACTGGATATTGAAGATGGGGGGGGGGGGGGGGGGGGGGGGGTAACAAGAGAAAGTAGGTAGACGCAAGAAGTTGTAGGACAAAAAAAAAAAAAAAGAAGAAGCAACTAACGTGAAGTCATCGGACAGAGAAATGGAATGGGAAACGCAAAGGGCAGGCAACTTGTATGAAGATACAGGACATGTGTAGACAATGGATAGATGTGAAAGGGCGGGAACCGGGGAGGGGGGGGAGAAAGGAGTCGGGGGGGGGGGGGGGGGGGGGGGAGCTGGCGGGATGGGGGGGGGAGAGGGAGGGGGGGGGGGGGGGGGGGGGGGGGGGGGTCGGGGGGAGGGGCAGTGCTGACAGGGCTGGGATGATTCCTCGTGCCCGCGGTCGTGGGAAAAGGTGCGAAACGACAGACAAATATGGTACATTCTGGGTTAAAGTGGGATAAGTTAGGAAGTGACGGGAGGGAATGCGAGACTCGTAAGGAAAGGCGTTCCCCGAAGTTGGAGTATGGCTGCATTAATGGCAGGATTTAAAAAAAAAAAAAAAAAAAAAACGGTCATACACACAAAACTTCACTCCTTTTGTTGGGTAGATGGGATTAATCCTTGCCTCGCCGCAGGCGGAGTTCGGAGTGTCAGCAGGAGTATTAATCTGCTTAGGCAGAAGAGGAGGAGGTCAGGAAAGGCGGGAAAGTGTGTGGGACTAAAAGGTAGGTAACTCTACAGTCCAGATATGGTAGGAAAGGTTACGTAGAGGCAAAAAAAAAAAAAAAAAGGGGGGGGGGGGGGGTAGGTAACTGTAAGTTGAAAAATGGTAAGAAAGGTTACGTGGTGGTAGTAAAAAAAAAAAAAGGGTAGATAACTGTACGGTTGAGAAATGGTAAGAAACGTTACGTAGTGGTAGAAAGTAGGGGAGGTAACTGTACAGTCGAGAAATGGTAAGAAAGGTTACGTAGTGGTAGAAAAAAAAAGGGTAGGTAACTCTACAGTCACGAAATGGTAGGAAAGGTTATGTAGTGGTAGAGAACAAAAAAAAGGTAAGTAAGAAACGCGGTGAATGGGAGAGAAAGAGAGGAATTGCAAACAAACGGTGAGACTGGTAGAAAAGGGCAGAACATGGCAGGAAATGATAGGAAGGGGCAGGAAGATACGATACTGAAGGCAAAGGTAGGAAATGCCAGAGAGTAGTAAACAAGAGTAGGAAATGCAAGTAATTACAGGGAAAGGTTTGAAATTAAAGGAAATGGTAAGAAAAAACATGGGGAAATGATAGAAAATTAAAGTTTTGAAGAATCAGGAAATGTAAAATAAGGTATGAATTCATATCAAAACATAAAAATTGGTATATTAAAGTAGAGAATTCTAGTAAAAGACAGGAAAGTGTAGAAATAAAAAACAAGAAGTAGCAAATGGTATGAAAATGTAGGAAATGGGAAGGATACGAAGGACGCTGTTGGAAATTCAAGAGAAAAGGTAGAAAATACCATGAAAAGCAGGGAAATTGTAGGTAGATATGAAAAGAAATTTATAGAAATG
>JADBJO010004980.1:145000-147500 GCA_016801955.1 Conus betulinus
ATGGGAGACTGGGGGGCTGGGGAAGAGAGGGGAGGGGGAGGTGTAGGGGGATGGTGCAGGTCTTTCCTGTCAACAAAATCAAGGACATCTCAGGGGCCAGTCTTTTAACAGCCAGTCTATTTCTGGAGCGCAGACGTGAGGCAGGACGTGTGATTGTTTATGGGTCTGGAGGGTCGGCTCTGAGCTCTTTGAAGCTGAATCGGATGGGTTCCTCTGTCATGATCTGATGGACAGGATCTAAGCTTGTACGTTCCGCCCCCATCAATGATTATCAATAGGAAGCCGTCATTACCCTGAAAGGGCGTGTGTCACATTGAAACAATTCGGTCACAGACGTGGACGATATCTTCGTGGAGGGTACCATTGCTCGAGGGCCGGCACAATTAGCAAGTTGAAAGGCTGCAAATCATGTGTCTTGTGTGGCACACCAACTACGATGCATAATTTGAAAGAAAAAGGTCCTCAATATTGAGAGAGGGGCATTAACAGATAAGATTTTAACCTGTACGGATTACTGTTGTTGTTGTTGTTGTTGTTGTTGTTGTTGTTGTTGAGAAAATGGTGCTTGTTCCTGCTAACGCTCATTCCGCTATGATTTCGAATGTGTGGAGTGTTAAAGAGTGCAGAACACAGAGAGTAATGGCCACAATCATTGCAGACACAGCTAGCTAAGCTGAAATACCTTCAACTGCACGATATCGTTAAAGTGCGCACGTGCGATACCAACAGACCACCAGTGATGACCTACTTACATGTAGGGCTGGTGGAGATTTTAGAATGAACGCAGGGATGCATGTCTCCATGTGTGGGGTACCTAACACTCTTGCCAAGCTATTTTAAAGAATTGTACTAGAATTTTAAATCATAGAGCGCTAAACACAAAACATGCAGGACATTAAACGCAAAGAGAATTTGTACATGAAATATGATTTCATTGATCTAGGTGGTGAATTTCATGATATGTATGGATACCTTTTGCAGTGATAGTAGATGACAGTTGATGAAACCTAATTATAGAAGACACCTCACCACAGTGACGTTATATAGTTTTGTTTACATGAAGAAAATGTATAAACACCCTTCTTAAAGTGAAGATTATTGAGAGAGAGAGAGAGAGAGAGAGAGAGAGAGAGAGAGAGAGAGAGAGAGAGAGAGAGAGAGAGAGAGAGAGAATGTCGTTTACAGCCAATGAGAGGGTACCTCTCGAATTTTATCACACGCACACAGTTTTAGAGAATGTAGTTATAGACATTACATTTCTGTTTGACTTCTGATGTATACCATCTATTTTGATATATGCATTTCATGTTTGGTTGCTCTTTTCATGCTTTCTGTTCTTTTGCCATTTTTCTTCATGTACTTCTGTGTGTGATATTGGAATCAATCTTCATCGATATCTCTCGACCACTGTCACCACCCCACTCCCACCACCCTGCTGTGTCTGACCACTACCGCTCCCACCCCCCACCCCCCCCCCCCCCCCCCACCCCCACCCCTTTGCGCTTAGAAACTTATTGTGTAAGTTTACTTCATTCTGGAAAAACTCCCCCCCTCCCCCCCCCCCCCCCCCCCCCCCCCCCCCCCCCCCCCCCCCCCCCCCCCCCCCCCCCCCCCCCTTAGTTTTCACCACCCTCGCTCAGCAGTTTATTGACCATTGCCGTGCTCTATCAACATTCTGACACCACACCACCCCCCCCCCCCCCCCCCTCTCCCTCCTGGATTGATTCGTCTTGCTCAGCAAACAGAACTGAGATGTGATGCGATAAGACATGCACATGTAGCAAGAAAACAAAAAACAATACAATACCACAAAAAGCTGATACAATGATTCCGATTACTAAGAGGCGGGAATATAACTGCCCTCCAATTAACCCTGGGTTTTACACAACCAAAAAAATAAAGAAACAAAGACAAAAACCAGAAGCAAGAAACAGAACCTCAAATCTCTGTTCCGTTTATATGAAACACAAGACTGCAAAATTAGACCCAGTACAAAGAAGCAGAAATAGCTGCAACACAATAATGTTGTTTACATTCGTTTTACATTTTTGCGTATTGAAGAGCGCGCTGTGAGTGAGGCGCTCGACCTGATGACCTCTGAACTCAGAGCACCGTTGAAGATCTCTGGTGGAGACTGTGGGGAAAACTCCTGGCAGTGTGTTGAGACTCGAGCCACTCTTCTCAGATCTCTTGGACTTTAAATTAAGGTACATTGTATTTATTGGAGGCCACATCACTGCCAAACATCTGATCATATCTTCTTTATACTTCTTTTAAATCAAGAATGTGGAATATTTGTTCTCCTCCTCCTCCTCCTCCTCCTCCTCCTCCTCCTCCTCCTCCTCCTCCATCCTTGTAGTCCACCTCTTCCTTCTCCTCCTTCACCATCTTCATATTCTCCTTCTGAGTTTTGTTCTCTTTTTATCATTTTCCCTTTTCTCGTCGTCTCCTTCTTTTTTTTCCTTCTTTCTGTTCTCCTTCTATCTCTTTTCGTTTGTCT
>JADBJO010004980.1:152500-167500 GCA_016801955.1 Conus betulinus
AGGTGGGTGGGGGGTGTCTTCGATCTGACTGTCTGTCTGCCAGTAACGATCAGTTGACTGTCTCTGATGTGTTACGGCGTTCTGGCGTCCAATAAAGTTGGTGATATTTCTGTCTGTCTGACTGTCTCTCGCTGCCTCTCTCTCTCTCTCTCTCTCTCTCTCTCTCTCTCTCTCTCTCTCTCTCTCTCTCTCTCTGTCTCTCTCTCTCTCCCTCTCTCACTCTCTCCAACACAAACAGAGAGAGCGACGCACGCGCATGTGTGTGTGTGTGTGTGTGTGTGTGTGTGTGTGTGTGTGTGTGTGTGTGTGTGTGTGTGTGTGTGTGCGCACGCGCGCGCGCGCGTGTGTGTCTGTCTGTGTGTGAAAACACATGGTATGCATTTACTTATACTCGCATTATCTGTGGGAATGCAGATGAAGAAATATAACAACAATAATGAATACTGTTGTATACAAACATGTTGTATTACTCATATTATAGACGTCAACTGGGGCATGTTGATGCCTCCTGTTCACTCCTCAGCGTTCTTGTTTACAGCTGTGTTATCTAAATGCTAATTGGAGGTCTTTTTGTGAGGTAGGAAATGTGGCTGATATGTACATCTAATTAGACAGATAGATTGACCGATTGATTGATTAACCGAGAGACAGAGAGCTAGTCAAACAGATATACAGAGAGAGAGAGAGAGAGACGGAGGCATGTTAATTAGGTAGGTAGGCAGGCAGGAAGGCAGACCGACATGCAGACAGACAGACAGCAGACAACATGTAGACAGATAGACAGACAGACAGATACATGCATACATACATACATACATACATACATACATACATACTTAGACAGATACACACACACACACACACACACACACACACACACACACACACACACACACACACACACAGGTAGCTAGATACATTGGTTGCGACCTAAATCTGTATTTGGAAGCCGTTTCGTGTCTTGTCGCCTTTTATTCACTGTTGCTTTAGGCGCAGCTGAACTTACATTGAAATATCGGGGCAGAGGATACATTGTAACAGAAAAAAAACGGATAGAATCATGCCAATCAATTCTATTCAATTTGCAGAGAAAGAAATCTTGTCGTCTTCTTTAAGAACGGAACTTAAGAAGAAGAAATAGAACAGATAATTCGCTTTGGTTTAATGAGAGGTTCTTTGCATGAAAAAAGTGAGGTGGAGCTCACATACGCGCGGGTGTGCACACACGCGCCGACGCACGAGACATTCGCGCACACGCGCGCGCGCGCGTGCGCACACACACACACACGCACACACACACACACACACACACATACACACACACACACACACGCACACACACACGCACACACACACACACACACACACACACACACACACACACACACACACACACACGTGCGCGCGCACATACACACACACGCACACACACACACACGCACGCGCGCGCGCGCGCACGCGCGCGCACACACACACACACACACACACACACACACACACACACACACACACACACACACACACACATTTCCACACAATCAATTAAAAGTGGCGAAAACACTCAAGCAAGGATTAACATCTTCCAAACCATCACCCCTCCTGTGACACCCCCATCCCCCACTCTCTTGTTTTCATTCTCCATCCGTCCATCCTTCACACTACGCATATCAACTCAAAACCTAGATATTTAAATGTACATGCTAGTTAACAAAACTCAATCAAACTTTGTAAAAAAGAACTAGAACATAAATGGGATGTAAGAACATGGCAAGAAAGCATACACATGTTCCATATGCTCACACTATTGATCCTTCATGACAAACTTTTCTCCTTCTTTTTGTTAATATCATACCATAATTACATATGGCGGACACAAAAATACGTTCAATTTGGCACAGAGCTAGAAACTGCAATTAGGAAACCGAATTCTTGACCAAAACAAAATGAACCCCTAAAATACAATGGAAGATATGCATGCAACCGTAAAAAACGTGACAACGTCAAAATCAGGACGCAAAAGTGTGTTAGGACTGACAGGAAAACGTACATGTGAAAGAGTCATTAAGATAGAAAATACGAACGAAACTAGGCATGAATGAAGAAACTGACAGAAGATAGGACATCTATAGCAACGGTCGTCCAGGGGATGGGGAATACAATCTGTAGACGAGTACGTCCCCACTCCCACACCCACCCCTCAATTCCATGAGGACGGGGAGAATGTGTGTGGGGAAGTGGTAAGGTTGGGGAAGGAGGATGGAGGAAAGGGAGAGGAGGTAGAGAGAGGAGGAGACAGAGGACTGTCCTGTCTACCAATCAATGACGTAGCAAGGGCCAGTCTTTTAACATCCAGTCTTATTTCCGGCATGCCCACCTGAAGTAGGACGCGTAACTGTTTATACGTCTCGAGGTCGGCTGTACGCTCTTTTTGAAGCTGAAGTGAATGGGGTCCTTCGTCATGATGTGAGGGACAGAATCTACGTTACAGGCTCTGCCCTCGTCAATGACTGTCAACAGGGGGAAGTGGAGGCGATGCTTAAAGGACGTCTCACATGGACGGATTTGTGCACACCTGGTTGATTCAAGGCTTGTGTAAGGTTCCGTCGTTAGATGGCCTGGACCTGACATGTAGCAACTTGAAAGGCTAGAAACCATGTCTTTAATGTTGCAAGCCAACCAAGATATTTGATTTGAAAAAAAAAAGACGTCCCTGACATCGACAGTAGGGCATTGAAAGATAAGAACTGTGATCTGCTTGGGTTGTGTTTGTTTGGACAAAATGGCGCCTGATGATGCTAGCAGCATTCAGTTATGAAACTGAATGTCCTATGTGTTCAGTAGCTCAGAAAAAACACAAAGTGATGGACTCGATGGATTGCTGGTATGTGAGCTAAGCCGAAAAAGCATTCAAACAACATTGACTGAGTGAGGAAATGCCGCTAGTTGTCCGGAGCATAGGCATGTGTAACAGTGACAGACAGACCTAGTTACCAACAGATTATCGCCCAAGTTTCATGCGACCAAACCAAGGAAATTTGCGGAATGATGTAGTCAAAACTATATACCAGCATCTTAAATAAAACAGACAGGTAGAAACGAAGACTAATTCTAAGCCATATGGATTCTAATTCAGCTTTTTTTTTTCTTTTAAAAATCCCCTCGTCTTACATACGGACAAGATGAATACAATCTTTAAGGACTAGAGGCCAAAGAGGAAATCTGTTTTTAATGATGTTTATCTGTTATTCTTGTTCCCGTCCACCAACAATGGTTGTCTTCTGTTTGGTAGGAAGAACCGTCAGCATGCATGGTCAGTTCCGACTGTCCTAGGTTTGGTGGAGAAACTAGTATCGCTGAGTGGAGGAATGCTGACTGAGTCTGGAGAGAGCATGGTCATGTGAGACAATGACAGAATGACTCTACTAGGGTGTACTGATGTACACGGTTGGTAAAGGCACCAGTATGTATGTGGGACTGAGTGTCCACATGTCCAGGTATTTGATATAAACCTGTCAGACTATTTAGAGAAATGTTTTCAGAATTCTGCATCATAGACCACTAGTGCAGAGAGGACGACGCATGTAGGAGACTACATGCAAAGAGACATTGTACCTGATGTATGTGTTAAATCTAAGTGGCAAATTTAGATAAGCGTATGGATGCTGTTTTTCGGTAAAAGCAGAAGACAGTACATCAAACCGCATTACAATAGGCAAAAAAACATCAATTAAATTTTCCAGTTTGTTTGTATGAAACAGGATAAAATACACCTGATAAAACTGGCTGAATGTTTTTGTGGATTGTCATGCAGAACCAGCAAAAGTATACACCTTTCATCTTGCCTAACACATGCAGTGCCAGCGCGTATTGTTGTGTAAAAGACCTTTTCTCTTTCACCTTTCATGCATGAAAATTCCTTTGCTGTCTAACATATGGTGTAAATGCAAATTTTGTGTGTAAACATATAGTACACATGCTATGTTGGTGTGTGAGTGCTATGTTTGTCGCCACCTTTTCTTTTTCTCATGTACTCCCTTTGGGCGACATTGTAAATAAATTTTGATCACTCTCTCTCAACGACCACGACCACACCTACCCCCACTCACTCTGTTCTTCAACTCACGCCCCACCATGCGCTCAACAGAGTTGTTTCGAGTTCCGTAAGCTGCCCCTATTCCAGTTTCCCACACAACCTTCCACCGCTCTCGCTCAAAACAGTTTTTTTTCCCGCTGCAGAGCTGTACAAAAAATGAGCTCCCTCTCTTGATTGGAGTGATCCCCTGCATACAGAGCAGCCAGTGTAATAGGCACAAGGATGAGAAATTGGGGAAAAGACATCAGAAAGGCCACACCATGAATCTGGTTGCCAAGAGACAGAAATGTAATCTGCCCACTAATTCAATTTCAAGTGTAAGCTAAACACAAAAAACACAACAATGAAGACTTGAAATACCGCCACAAACTTCATTTCCACGAACGTGACAAATAAGACCACCCAATCAGATCCAGCTCAAAGAATCGGGAGTTACAGCACCTTCAAGTGCATGTCCACCAAAGAATATATGGAGCAGACAGGCATATAGCCATTGCAGGAGCGCAGGAGAGAAAGGACCTTTGGAACGTTACACTGACACCAGCACAACGACCGTCACACTGATTTGAGCAGCGAGAATGGCAATGTTGTATTGTAATGGGCGTCAGCAGGATTCAAATTTATAATCTGATGAAAATTTAAAAAAAAAACGGTTCTCTGTCACTGTGCTAACCGAGCTCCCCAAATGTCAGCTGGAACCAGTTGCAGGATATCCGTGGCATTAACGGATCGCAGGATGGCATGTTGCAAGATTCAGTTCTGCAGCACTTAAAGAGTGGAAGACTGAACTGGATAGTTCGTGCGAGGAAAGAATTGCATGGGCGTGGCAGACCTCTTATCAAACAGCTAGCGTCACTATTTTCAAGTGCATGGGTACAAACAATATGTCTGGACATAATTTTGAAAAGATTTCCTGTTTCATCTTTAGCCCATGTAAGGCAGGATTTATTTTGCTCATATCGATAATGAAGCAGTTAATGAAAGGAAGCTAAATTAGTCTCTAGATTGTCTAACTTCATTCTTATTTTCCATGTCAACTTCTTTATCTATGAATATTATTATGTCAGGCTACATGATTCGTTCGAACCTATGAACTGCCTTCCAATTTGAAGAGACCATTCACATGTTTCAACAGCTGAGCCGATCCAGCACTCCAGACTTCCAGCTCTCGCTGGTCAGGGATATCCACAGTGGTGAGCGGATCGCAGGATGGCGTGTGTCGCACGACTCGATTTGGCAGCTCTTAGAGAGGGAAAGACCGAATCGGACGACTGGCGCGAGAGAAGACTCGCGTGGAGTGACAGACCTTTTAGCTCCTCTCAGTTCAACTCGTGAAGAGCAGCCCAGTGAGATGGGGAGTCAGAAGGAGGAGGGCGGGGGGGGGGGGGGGGGGGGGGATGAGGATTGGAAGGGCTAACACATGTAACGGTGGGATGGCGTCCCGGAGATCGTGGAATGGTCCACTTTTGTAGCAGACGGCTGCAACTTGTCGTCTGCTGTGTGGGTGGAATTGTGGAGTCAGTTTCTTGAGTGTCGTGAACAAGGAGGGTGTCCGGGATGGGGAGGGGGAGGGGGAACGGGTGGGAGAATGAAAACATGGGGCGAAAGGGGGGGGGGGGGTTGTTTCAGGAAGAAGAAGGTGGCACGTTGGGAAGGGGATGGGGAGAGACAGAGGAAACAGAGACAAAGATACAGAGACAGAGAGAGAGAGAGAGACAGAGATACAGAGACAGACAGAGAGACAGACAGACAGACAGACAGAGACAGAGAGAGAAAGGCAGCGGGAACACTCATAAACACAGACACAGACATGCTGACACACTCATACACAAACACACACACACAAACACACACACACACACACACACACACATACACACACACACACACACACACACACACACACACACACACACACACACACACACATACGCACGCGCGCGCGCGCACGCACGCACACACACACACACACACACACATACGCGCGCGCGCGCGCACGCACGCACGCACGCACGCACGCCCACACACACACACACACACACACACACACACACACACACACACACACACATCGATACACAGATAGAGATATAGACAAACAGACAGATAGACAGAGCGATTTGTCAATCCATCTGTGAATCTATCTATCTGTCTACCTATATGAGATTGGGGAACATGGAAAGCGTGTATCTTCCTGTCAAACGTTGTCCAGCTTAAGAACTCAGCAGGAAACATTAACAGATATAGAAAAGGTCAGTGACAGCTGTCCCTCACGCAGAGTACAACTTAGTTTTAGGTTAATTAGCTGATGTCTGTCTTGTTTTGTTTTTATGTATGTAAGACGTCCCTTTATGCATGAGACACACGAAATGAACATTTTTTTTTCCAAAAATATGTGGTCCCGTGCTTTCACTGCACTCATCTGAGAAAAAGCCGCCGAAATTTCTCGCAGAACAATTTCATCCTTACAGTTACATAGTTACTTACACACTGAAAAGAAGGATAGCTCGTGCTTCAGTGTGGAGAGACCGTTAGAAGCCTAAATTTTCAAACGAATGCACGCACAATGTAAATAAGGAAACCTCCTCAGAAACAGTGGGTTCACAGCTGATGCATGTACAGTGTACCTGACATGCGTCTATATCAACATTGACCAAAGAAATGAACGAACACACGTGAACATTCATTCCAGACTGATACAATCTTTATTTGATCTTGAACAGAACACACACAGTAATAGAAACATAAGTGCTGGTAACCTCGGTTTGATTGTTATGGAAGGGAATTTTGAATGAGACGGGAAGCAGTAAACCGGAAACAATACACAAGAAGGGTAACTCTTGTTTCCAGCTGCTGACACATTTTTTTTTCCCTTTCTGAGAAGGTTCTTTTCTTTGAAACAAAACGTTTTCCAATCAACATGACATGTACAGAATCATTACACCATACGCAATACAAATCACAACCAATGTGAGAAAGGAAATGAAAGAGCGACAAATAACATAGTATTCACTGAATGTTGTACATAAACAGTGCTGTTAGAATGAATACAGCGCGGCTAATGTAAGAAACAAAAATGATAAAGTAAGGTAAACAGACCAAAAACAACAGTGACCAACCCAACTCAGGACATTTTTCTCTATGAAACCCCTACCCCTCGTCACCCTCCCCTATCCACCCCCACCCACCCCACTCATCTCCATATTGCTGAGACAATTATTCGCCCATGATTTCTTTACTTTCAGTTTTAACATCAATGGCTACCAGAAAAGTCACATGGCCGAGAGATGTAACCGTCTTGCAAGAAGGGGACTTAGGGACCTCTAAATTAGTTCAGAGATAAATGGTTGGGGCTCTGATAGAATCGTGTTACTCACTGCCAAAACAACAGCACCCTATGCTAAGAAGAGCAAGCAAAAATCCCGTTTTTTGTTTGTTTGTTGTTTGATTGTTTGTTTGTTTGTTTTATCTGGGTATAAGCAGGGTTGGCACTTCCAACATCCAACTGCTCAAATCTTAAATAAATGTCAGCGAACCTCCCAGAGAAACGTGGACAAACGAGTCACAAGACAACACACAACGCGTTTCGACCTCTTAGGTCTTCTTCAGGTGAAACAAAGACGAACAAAATAACGAAAATGCACTTAGCGATCTGAAGCGATCAAAGCTAAGTGCATTTTCGTTATTTTGTTCGTCTTTGTTTCACCTGAAGAAGACCTAAGAGGTCGAAACGCGTTGTGTGTTGTCTTGTGACTCGTTTGTCCACGTTTCTCTGGGCGGTTCGCTGACATTTATTTAAGATTTGTTTAGATTTCCGCCTGCAGTCGTTTCACTTTGCAACTAGATCCAGCTGCTCATTCAGCGCACATCTCTCTCTCTCTCTCTCTCTCTCTCTCTCTCAGCCAGCCATGCAAGAAACGAGGCACAATATATCACACACAAAGGGGAGAGGTGTGGAGGAGGCAAAAGAGCAATGTTTGGGAAGCTTTTGTCCAGAGTGAGCGCGTGGTGGGAGGGGGGCGGGCGGGGTGACGGATGGGAGGAGAGGAGGGACGGGGGGGGGGGGCTAATGGCGCTGCAGTTGTATCAACAGCTCCATGACTACATGACTCTGAAATAAGCCTCCCCCTTCCTGTTCATGACGTCCATCGGCGCGTGCGCGCATGAGCGGATGTTCGCGAGATGGACTACTCCGCAAGTCTGTCTGATGTCTGCTGATTTGGTCATCAGGCTAACGAGGGGGGTCAGCAGTACTAATGGAGGGCAGGGAAAAGGAAGGAGGTGTAGAAGGTGAGGAGGGTGGGGGGAGGGAGGGTTGGGGGGGATTCTTTGATCTGACTGTCTGCGTGCCGGTATCGATCAATTGATTGGTTTACGATGATGTATTGCTGTGTTCGGCTGTCTGACAGAGTTGCTCTCTCTCTCTCTCTCTCTCTCCCCCCCCCCCCTCTCCTCTCTCTCTCTCTCTCTCTCTCTCTCTCTCTCTCTCTCTCTTCGTCGCTGTCTCTTTTCTCTTTCTGTCTCTGTCTCTCTCTCTCTCTCGCTCTCTCTCTCTCCCTCTCTCTCTCTCTCTCTCTCTCTCTCTCTCTCTCTCTCTCTCTCTCTCTCTCTCTCTCTCTCTCTCTCTCTCTCTCTCTCTCTGGGCAGACATAAAAAGAAAAACAGACTTTTTCACACAGGATCACATTTTGATGAAATTGCAGCTTTCGCCATGAAGGAACTGAAAAAGGCCTCTGTGGGTGACAGCTGGAACTTGACTGAACATGTCACTGTAGGGAAAGAGCTTCACCTTGAACTTCATCTCAGTCTTATCGTCAAGTGCCTGTAGATTTTGCTTCGTTTTGGCGCTGTGCAGGATACAACAAAAAAATCATAACTGTAAAAAGTAAAGGGGGAAAAATCCAAACCGTTGCTAAAGAAAAATCTACTGTTAAAAACAAAAAAGAAACGCATACTTCTGTTGGAGAAAATCTATTTCAATTTCATTAATTTAACAAACATTTTATTTAAATCCATTCACAACAGAATTTTGTTTGTTTCAAAGGTCATCAATTCCAGTTTGATTTCCAGTGTCTGTACAGTTCACATCACCCGATACACACTGTTCCAGGCAGCGAGGATTCAGTAAGAGGTATGTCCACCACCTGCAGCAACAACGGCCCGGCACCTGACTGGCATGGAGCGGATCACATTGCAGATCACCGTTGCTGGCATGGTGTCCCACTCATCCTGGAGGGCGGTGAACAGCTCGCTGACGACGTTGTGAGGAGCGTGCACTTGCACCCGGACTTGTCTGTCCAGCTCATCCCATATGTGCTCAATGGGATTGAGATCTGGCGACATTGAGGGCCAAGGAAGATTGATTGTTGTTGTTGTTGGCGAAGGTTTGCATTGTTAGTCGCGCAGCAGTATGAGGCCTGGTGTTGTTCTGTTGGAACAGCGTGCGAGGCCCGACCATAAGAGGCAGGACATGAGGCTGGAGAATTTTTCAGCCACATACCGCTGGGCGTTCAGCGGCCTCGGACTCGCACCAGGGGACTCCTGCCAGCATGGTGGATGGCCTCTCACACCATGACGCCTCCATCAGTATGGGCAGGTGCCTCATCCACGCAGTTCTGGTCAAAGCGCTCGCCATGTCCATGTACCGCTCCTCCTCCACCTGTCATGGCGCTGGAACAGGAAAAAAAGACTGGTCTGAAAACCAGACCCTGTTCCAGTGATTCCTGAGGGTCCAGGGACGATGCTGAGTTTCCCACTGCAGCCTGTTCCCACGATGACGCTGTGTGAGGACAGGTCCTCTGACAGTCTGCAAGCCCATAGCTCTGCAGCATGCAGGCGATTCCGAACAGTCTGGTCAGAGATTCTTTGACCTCCGTAATTGCTGGGCGGTTTGTGAGGCTGACTGAAAGCTGTTTCGCAGGTGGCTAACCCGGATGTAGCGGTCTTGAGCTGGGGTTGTTGCCAAAGGTCTTCCAGAGCGTGGTCGGTCTGCCGTGGAGCCGCTGATGCGATGACGACTCAGAAGCCTGCTGAGGGTGCTCTGGCTCACGGTGAAGTGTCGGGCGACTTCAGGCTGACTTTGCCCAGCTTGCAAACGCCCCAGTGCGTTCTCACGTTCTTGCTGACTGAGTCGCGGCATCTTTGCACTTGTATTGACGGACTGGTTTTCCTCAGAATGACTCACTGTGTGTATGGTTTGTTTGCCTTCCTTTGAGCATTCATTCACCAAAACTTGCATGAATTTGCTTCACTCAGTTGGTTACATTCTACCAGTGCTTTGGCATCCATAGTGAAGATATTGAAAAGTATGTGTTTTTTAAACAGTATATACAAATGGCTCTGTTATCAATACAGACGTTGATGGTCCCCATATGCTGTTCATGAAGGATTTTATGTTTACAGTCGTCTTCTTCTTCTTCTTCTTCTTCTACTACTACTACTACTACTACTACTACTACTACTACTACTACTACTACTACTACTACAACGTCTTCTTTCTTTTCTTCTTCTTCTTCTTCTTCTTCTTCTTCTTCTTCTTCTTCTTCTCTTCTTCATCATCTTTTTTTTCTTCTTCTTCTTCTTCTTCATCTTCGTCTTCTCTTGACTCAGTGAAGCCATTGTGACGCTGCACTGGAGAACTGTTCACGGGTTTCTCCAGCTAGGTCATTTGTGTGCCAAAGCCTGGGTTCTTGCAAACACATGTTGTTGTTGTTGTTGTTATTGTTGTTTTTGTTGTGTTGTTGTTGTTCAGTCTGTAAGGTTCTCAGTCCATCCCCCTCTCTTTCTCTGCCTTCCTGTCCATCTCCCTCCATCAACAGCTCCCTGGAGGATTGTTGTTAGCAAGGTCATTCGATCCCTGTGTCGGCGAAGTTCCTTTTTTTCTCAGCTGACGTCAGTAGATCCTCACTGGATCCAGTGTTTCTGATTGATGCTTTAGTGCGCCTGGTCCTTGGTGATGTGGTCAGTATATCTGATGTTTAATATGTTGCTGTAGCTCCTCATCTTCTTTGCAGATCCGCTGAGAGAGACAGACAGACAGACAGACAGACAAGACAGACAGAGACAGAAACAGAAAGAGAGACAGAGACAGAGAGAGAGGAGGGAGGGAGAGCAAGGAGAAAGAGAGCGGGAGAGAGAGTGGGATAGAGGGAGAGAGAGAGGGGGGTTAGAGAGAGGCAGAAAGAGGGGAAAAGAGGGGGGAGAAAGAGAGGAAAGATCGATAGAGGGAGAGAGTGATAGAGGAAGAGAGGTAGACAGAGGGGGAAGAGAGACAGACAGACAGACAGACAGACAGACAGACAGAGGTTAGGAAGGAACAACAGACAGACAGAGACAGAGAGATGGACAGAGAGCCTGCACCTGTGAATTATGCCTCCTATTAGCGGCAAAAGTACAGGCTGCAAAATGACACAACACACCCATCCCATCCCCACCCACCCCACTTATCCACCCACCACCCACCACCACCCCCCGACTCTGCCTCCCCCTCAGACCCGCCTACTGTCCCCCCCCTCCCACCTTTTCTTCCTGTTCCCTCCTTCACACTGCCCCCCCCCCCCCCCCCCCCCCCCTCCACCGCTCCCCCCCAAGCGGAATTGCTGAACGCTATTGATCCCCATTGCCGAATACACAGTCACACCTCCATGGATCGTCCAGCATTAGGGACAGCCTCTCCGTGAGCCTGGAGGAGTCGGCAGAATGCTGAAACGGCTCTTAAAAGGCTGTATGTACACCGCCACGCCGCTCATTCCGACACACCCCGTCCACAGCCACAGCCCGGTCGGCCCCGCCGCAGCCCCCGGCACCGGCAATCCACAGGGAGCAGTCAATGTCAAATCGTCAAGAGGCAACCCACCGGAGGAGACACTGCACTGCTGCCGAGTCACTTCGGTGGTGTTCAGTGGCGCCTGTTCTGATCTAACATACGCAGGACACCACCAACTATGCCCCCTACTGACGACAATAATTGCTTAGTCGCGGAGCCGGCGCGAGTGAGCTCTCTCCCTCCGGAGGGCGCTACCACGTCCGTCCAACGACAAAGCCCCCATGGACTCGCCGATACCGGTGACCCCGGCGGAACCAAACCAAGGCTACACACGTAGAGAGGACATCGAAATTGAGGTCACCATGAGAGCAGGGCATGAAGGGCCACAGAATTTGATACTTTTTTTTAATGCTGATTGATGAGAATGAGGATGATTAAGATGATGCTATGGATTTCCATTTCGGTCTGAGACTACATGACAGGGCTGTACTCTACGCTTCCTTTCATAATATATATCCCGGCGTCAACCAGGCCCGGAAGATACAGGCTCCTGCAGTGTTGGTCAGGAAATTTGAGCAACACTCTCAGAAACGCATCCATTAAGTGGATGAAACTCGACTGTGTGGTCCCAGTCTTCCCAACTGAGTCCGCAGCAAACTCGACTCTGGGTAGGAGCCGGTCGGGGCAGAAAAAAACCCCGCTGCTAACTGTACTGCTGATAAGACTAATAAAACAGCACCCAGCCCAACATTTTCCCTTAGCAGAAGATTTTTTTTCGTTTTGATGGGGGTGGGGATGGAGTGGGGTGTAAAACTGTGGTGGTGCATGTATTTGCCAGACAATTTGCGAATGCGACGATTACACTTACTTGCTGGAGAAGAAGTGAACAATAGGAGCATTGTTCGAGTATGGAGCGCGCGCGCGCACACACACACCACGGGCAAACACACACTCGCGCGCGTTCACACGCACGCTGCACGCATATATAGATATCTAAACAATTAAGTAGTGGGGGGAAAACAAGTGCAGGTTAACAATTCTTCCATCATTACAGTAATGACTTTGCAAAGGTTAGACTTCAGAGGAAAAAAAAATTGAAGATGAAGTAAACGGGAAAATGTATATCATAAAATTAAAACCCTTTACTAGCTGCATGAGGAAACTATCGCAATCCCTCTCGATGGCAGAACTATATGTATCGCCTGCGAGCCTTTCGTCCGCTGGATCGGACTCATCAGGGAGACACGGCTGATTGTGTCTGTGCTCTGGCGTCAGATAGAGACACACCACAGTCCCATAATTCTGTGGTGTTGCGACCGCCAAGGGTTCGAAAAAGAATCCAACAGCACCCCCAAAGCAGCCAGCGAAGGGTAGTAGAATTAAACAAAACGGAAGTGAGGAGAGGAAAAAAGTTGTTGAAAACTAAAAACATTACGCAAACAGTACAAAATGTAAGGGACAATCTTTGAGCCTATGCTTGAGGATCCATTTAAGGATGCAAGGGAGATCAAAAGATATGGAACAGTCTGAGTGGTCAGCTCTGCTGTTCAATAACCCAAGCATTGTCAGCGGCTAAGAATTGTGCAGAACAACCTTTCCTTGGATCTCCTAAGAGATGCAATCACCCACTGAATATATATATACTGCGTTCGTTCGTGCGTGCGTGCGTGCGTGCGTGCGTGTGTGTGTGTGTGTGTGTGTGTGTGTGTGTGTGTGAGAGAGAGAGAGAGAGAGAGAGAGAGAGAGAGGAGGGAGGGAGTTGATGATGTCCTGGTCCTTCTTACCTCCCCTTTGCATGAACTTTAAGATACAGAAAACACGTGACGACGAAGAATCCCCTTTCTTGCTCCCTTTCCCTGTGAACGCAGGCCTTCGTGTTGCAGCAATATGTCATCACTGCCTTTCACGTTGGCATTACGCTTTCCATGGCGATGGAAGGCATTAGGGCCAGGTTTTACAATCGCTTTCAGTTCTGCATTTCGAACGCCAACCTTTTTACCCTTCCCGCTCGTGGAGTGCAGTGTTTACAACGAGAAATGTCTTAAAAGTGATTTCGTAATCCTGTGTGTGTGTGTGTGTGTGTGTGAGAGAGAGAGAGAGAGAGTTTGTGTGTGTGCGCGCGTGCGTGCGGCGTGCGTGCATGCGTGTGTGTGTGTGTGTGTGTGTGTGTGTGTGTGTTGTGTCTGTGTGTCTGTGTGTCTGTGTATATGTGTGTGTGTGCGTGTGCGCGCGCGCGTGTGTGTGTGTATATGTGTGTGTGTGCGTGCGTGCGTGTGCGTATGCATGCTTGCGTGGTTGTGTTTTGTGTGTGCGTGCATGCGTGCATGTGAGCGTATATATATATATATATATATATATATATATATATATATATATATATATATATATTTAAAAATAATGCTCTCTTGTTGTCCTGAGCTCCGTGAACAGTATTGGATTTGTAACATAGGTACAATTTTTAATGGGCTGAATTCTCGAACTGACATAAAAACTGCCAGGATGAATTCGTGATATCAAATTTGTGATTTGATATGCACCCGGCTGGTTGTTTTTCTAATACTGGTTTAGTTGGATATGTACATTTATGGCAGTATGCGAGTCGGGGAGCTCGCGGTGTGGGTGTCTGAGCTAGATGGAGTGTCTGTGTGTGTGTGTGTGTGTGTGTGTGTGTGTGTGTGTGTGTGTGTGTGTGTGTGTGTGTGTTTGTATGGTTGTGTGTGTGTGTGTGTGTGTGTGTGTGTGTGTGTGTGTGTGTGTGTGTGTGTGTGTGTGTGTGTGTGTGTGTGTGTGTGTGTACTGTGTAGGGGAGGGGTGGTAGTGGTGATCTTTTAAGAGATAACTTACCCTTGTATCTACCTCTGTTTCTTCCTTGGGCTCTATGCGATCATAGAGCAGCTTTTATCCATAAAAGCATCGTCTTATAACAGAAGTGATTTTACCAGAATAAGCAACTTAAAGTGGCCTTTATATTCCCCTTCCTTGTAACCCCAAATTTTTCATTCCTCCCTCCACTCTCCAAACCTCCCTCCCCCCCCCCCCCCCCCCAACCCCCTCCACCCCCCCCCCCCCCCCAACCCCCCCCCCCCCCCCCCCCCCCCCCCCCCCCCCCCCCCCCCCCCCCCCCCCCCCTCCCATCCTTATA
>JADBJO010004981.1:0-7500 GCA_016801955.1 Conus betulinus
AAACAAGAAAACGCTGTCGTTTTATCAACAGCACATCACTGTACATAAGTGACATGGGTAATAGGCGATAACTTGATGTCGCATTTATCCCGCGGAGGGCTCTTCTGTCCGTGCTGTGTAGTCGTTTGTGATGGAGGAATTTTACAAGTTAAGCATCTTGTATGTCAGAATTGATACACATCTCTTTTATATGCATGCTTTGCGTGATCATAGCCTACGTTGTTTTAATGATGTTAACATTCAATATTCTATATGCACCTTTAAATGTGTCAAAAATCACAGACGTCACCACTGCCAGGTTGTCTTTTTTGTTCCGAGCTGTGCTGTGGTTCGGCATTGCAGAATGAACGCCAAGCCTTGCGTGATGCGTTCAACTAAAAACAACACTGCTGAAAGTGTGGAAGACCTGTAGACGGTCTGCGATGACTTCATACTTCGCATTCGTTGGATTTGGGGCAGTAAAAAAGAAAGAGAAAGCATTGCCAATAATCGCCTACCTATAAGCGCGCTCGCGTATGTTCAGGAAAAGTGCGTTTTCATGCCAGAAAGCGTGCACACGGATTACGGCAGTGTTTTTGTTGCAGATAAGCGCGCGGGAGGGTTTTGAAGATACTGTCGCCGTAACTCAGTCTGTTTTTCGGTGTATCTCCCGCGGGGCAAAACAGCACTGTGAAAGGGAGAGTGTTGGCGGGAGAAAGAAAAGAAGGAAGGATACAGGGAGTACGCACTATTGATTCATGACCGTGTCTGTGAACAACAAGTTGAATCATTCGCATTTTACAGTGCGCCCTTCTGGGTTCACAGACATACTGCCTTTCGAAATCACTCGCGCGCGCTTGGTTTTTAAAAGCGCCTTTTTAGGACGTTATTTTTTGGCACGCGAGCTTATAGACTGTAGAAGGGGGGGAAGGGTGGGCAAAACGCGCGCTTATCGGATGCTTCCCTCTGGGACTCACGCTGTGGACGTCCTTGAGTCTGGTGGTGCAGGGAAATCTCGGGTCACGTGTAGGCCTATACTGACGGTCTGCTGAGTTCCTGTCTAGACAACCCGCGCAGGCGCTCAGGCGTCGTTGTCGTTCGAATAACCATCGACCCGAGGACGTCAAGGCAGTCTTGGACGGTGGGCCCAGGTATTGCTGACCGCCCAGCAGTGGGGGAAGCACACAGCCAAGGACACCGAGGTCACGACCCAGGATATCGAGATCACTGGAAAGGGGCCGTGGGGCAGGAAAGGGGAGCTCCAGGCCCTCCTGCATTCCCTGCAACGCCTGGCCCACCTCCTCGAGCGGTCTGCGAGAAAAAGAAAGCCTTAGTCCAGACTCAGTCTTTGATTCTGTCCTCGTTACAGGACTAGACTTCTCCTGGCCGCATGCCGACGCACTCCAAACTGTGTTCATACCGCCCCCCCCCCCCCCCCCCCCCACACACACACCACACACACACACACACACACACCCTTCTCACCTCTCTTTTTTCTTTTTCTGGTTGGTCCAATTTTTTTCCTATATTGATGTGATTTTTTTTTTTTATTAAGCCCCATTTCAATTGGCATCCCAAGTTGACCCCCACCTTATCTTCCTTCCTTTCGTAAATACTCCTATATTCACTGGTGACAAAACGTCTGACACTTTCATTCTTGTAGATCGCTTTTGTTTCAGTCAGTTGTGGTTTTTATTTTTCATTTTCTTTTGTGATCCAGTGCACAAGCCATCTTTTTTGCATGCCTTTTTGTCTCAATACACACTCTTCAATGCAACCCTTGAGTCGCGTCCACGTGAAAGGCATTCGGTGACAGAGCCCGAAACTTCACGTCAGAGGAGAGCTATTGTACAGGGCGACAAGTCTCAGGCCAAAGTTGGGCTTTCTAACTGCTGTCAGTTTTGATGTTCTTCACCTTTCAACTGCTTGCGCATCTCTCTCTCTCCTCTCTCTCTCTCTCTCTCTCTCTCTCTCTACCTCTCCTCTATCTCTCTCTCTCTCCAGTTCGACGGTGTGTACCTCTAAACTTCCCACCTCACAGAATTTGCGGGTAGGGTTCAGAGCATGAATGTCACGACAAAACTCAGTTCTGTATTTGTTCGTACATTTTCCATCTTTCCCTTCTTCATTATTCATTTAGGTCCTTGATCCTGTAGCATCGGTGATAATCCTCGCGGTTACATGTAATATGAGGTGAAAGTAACCCCCCCCCCCCACCCCCCAAACTATGAACATGCAAAGGAGTTACAGCTGATATTATACATGTGCGCGGTAGGGCGCGCGCGCGCGTGCGCTGTGTGTGTGTGTGTGTGTGTGTGTGTTGTGTGTGAGGTGTTGTGTGGGGTGGTTTGTGTGTGTGTGTGTGTGTGTGAGGAGAGAGTGTGAGGAGAGAGAGAGAGGAGAGAGGAGAGAGAGAGAGAGAGAGGAGAGAGAGAGAGAGAGAGAGAGAGAGAGAGAGGGAGAGAGAGAGAGAGGAGAGAGAGAGAAACACACAGAAAAAGTGTACATGCGTGCGTCTGTGCATGTGTGCCTGTGTGGTGTTCCTCAGTTTGACGTCTTTTCCACTGAAACTGATATCAGGAGACGATGAAGAAGAATACGAGATAAGCTGAAGAATATTTTTGTGTGATACCGATTTGCATGCTTCAAGAATATGTTGTACAGACAACCGTATAGTACGAAGATGTGAGATGAGTGTACATTTCAACGTTTATGTGACAGTTTACATACATGAGTACTCTCTCTCTCTCTCTCTCTCTCTCTCTCTCTCTCTCTCTCTCTCTCTCTCTCTCTGCGCCGAAGCGTGCGCCATGCGAGTGTGTGTATGTAGGGTGAGAGAGAGAGAGAGAGAGAGAGAGAGAGAGAGAGAGAGAGAGAGAGGAGAGAGAGAGAGTGTGTGTGTGTGTGTGTGTGTGTGTGTGTGTGTGTGTGTGTGTGTGCGTGTGTGCGTGCGTGTGTGTGCGCGAGAGAGTGTGCGTATGTGTGTGTATGAGAGAGAGAGAGAGAGAGAGAGAGAAGAGAGAGACAGAGAGAGACAGAGAGAGAGAGAGAGAGAGAGAGAGAGAGAGAGAGAGAGAGAGAGAGAGAGAGACAGAGAGAGCGAAGGAGTTACGACAGGACGTAAGTGATTCCTTAGAAGAAGTATTGTGTAATAGAAGAGAGACACGTTTGTTTAAAATTTTAAAAAAAGACTAAAAACAATTATCAGGTACAAACATCAAAGATAATACCCACTGAGTGAGTGTATGCGAGCGTGCATGCGTGTGTGTGTGTGTGTGTGTGTGTGTGTGTGTGTGTGTGTGTGTGTGTGTGTGTGTGTGTGCGTGCGTGCGTGCGTGTGTGCCTGTGTGTATTGTGCGTGTGTGAGTGTGTTTGGCTACACTTCCTACTAAGCAACCCTTTCGCTGAACTTCTGTCTCTGTAGGCTAAAACAGACTGCATCGTCACTGAAAATCTGCACACATCCCCCCCCCCCCCCCCTTCCCCCAAAGAAAACAAAAACAAACAAACCAAAGACACGTGAATGGAAGCCAAGGGGGGTGAACTCACGCTAACTGATTATAACATACTAAAAGGTGAATTTTTGACAAACGTTTCCTCCGTTTATGCGTGACAAATAAAACACATACAATGGGGAAAAAAAAAAAAATCATCCTCGAAGGCTGTCTGCAGCAGAATACTGTTTACAGCCATCTGGGGGGAGTACTGTTTTGTAAACTACCGGCAGCCACTTGTGGAGAATTGTTTCGTACACTACCGACAACCATCTATGGATTATTACTTTGTACCGCACCGACAGCCATCTGGGATCTGGGGGTATTGTCGTGTAAAGTGCCGACAGCCATACGGGGGGTATTGTTACTACAGACAGCAATCGGGGGGGGGGGGGGGGGGTAAGTATTATTTTGTACGCTACCGACAAGCCGTCTGGGCTGCTGTTTTGATCATTTTTCATCTGTGCCGGAGAGTCCACACGTTTCCACGCACTTCAACTACGCCACAACCACGTCAGAACCCCGTGAACGCTCCTGAAAAGTGGAAAATCCCAACGGAAACAAACCCTCACAGAACCCCCTGGCCTCAAGGAACACACAGACACACAGACGCGCAAGCTTGCCAGAGGAAAGAGGGCATCCCTGAAAGGGCCTCTCTGCCATCACCTGTTTTGAGCAGCCGAGAGCATTTTGTAACAGCGTGGCATGGCGGGGTTTACAGCGCTAAAGAAAACACTAGTCTGTAATGTAGGCAGCCTCGTGGCCCCCAACTGAAATGGACTGATCCTGTGTGTTGACAAAGAAAACTTTCCACCCTTTCCCCACAATTCTTGATTTACCCAATTAATCCGAAAAGCAGACGACCCTCCCCCCAAAAAACTTCTCACACAGTCAGTTTGGTCGGTAGCCTACAATCCTTAACTCCAGTCTTTTACCTCGACTGTAGCAAACAGTACGAACTGCAAGCCAACGACACATCAAAATAGTATAAATATGCGATCAGTTTTGCTCTAAGATAGGAGTAACCTTCAAAATTATTCGAGTTAAAAGACCCCAACACTAAGAAATGTTAGTCTTGTTGAAATCATCGATGTTAAAAATTTCGTCTGCTCCTTCCCCCTTTTAATAATTAACGAAATGATTTGTATGAAACAACTAATCCCTTCAGTCTTTGAAGAATGTGGCAAACTATCTTGGAAGAAAAGAAGTCCGAACTCCTAATCTTACAATATTGCTTCGACACACAGATACTGAAAAGCAACTATGCAAAAAAAAAGAGAGAAAAAAAACCCAAAACTGCGTCATAAATGCTAAGAATGAGGTCGACTCCTGTGAGTCTGAGTGTGTTGTTGATTTATGGCGATCAAATGCTATGGCACATGCTCGAACTAAATGTGGCACGAGACATGAATACGTTCAGACGGAATTAACAGAGAAAGAAGAAAAAGGCTTACTGACGAGAGATGGCGATGGGGGTGAGAAATTCGGCTGGTTAACTTCGCTTGGTTTCCGACGATTTCCTTTGTGTTGCTTTTAGGGGCGCCATGTTGGAAGGTAAATATAGCTATGACCTGTTCCACTTGCACGTGTGTACGTGTGCAGCACGTGCGATGCTGATAAAGACGTGTTCTCTTCCGTCTCTCTCTCTCTCTCTCTCTCTCTCTCTCTCTCTCTCTCTCTCTCGTTTGGCGACTCTGTCGGTTCTTTTGACTTTATCAATTCTCTCTCTCTCTCTCTCTCCTTCTCTCCTCTCTCTCTCTCTCTCTCTGTGTGTGTCCGTTCATACCGATGGAGTCTCATCCTATTTTACCGGCAGCAAATGGAACTCTCTCACTGTTCCTATTTTACTTTAATCAAATCAATGTATATGTTGGAAATGTGTATGTTGTGGTCTGTTGTGGAACACACACACACACACACACACACACACACACACACACACACACACACAAACACACACACAGAAAGAGAGAGAGAGAGAGAGAGAGAGAGAGAGAGAGAGAGAGAGAGAGAGCAATCATTTTTTTTTTTTTTTTACTAGAGTATTGATTTTGTGCTCAGAAGCAGCAGAACAACACCAACAACAACATAACAACAATAATGATGATGATCACAACAACAACAATGATAATAATAATAATAATAATAATAATAAAAACACCACAAGAAAGAATTCATATTCTGCAGACCACTGCTCCACAATCGCATACACGAGCACCAAGGTAACTTTTACTGCTGCTGCTGTTACTGTTGTCTACTTGCTGCTGTAGTTTCTGCTTTTATAATTAAGTTCATGTGTTTCACCATAGGACAGGGTTTAGGGTTTATGTACATCTTGTCAACCTCCTCCCTCCCCCTCCCCTCCCCTCTCCACTTCACCACTCCTCTTTCCTGTCTCCACGTCCGCCTGCACCCCCCCTCCCAACTGCCTGTGCACACACACACACACACGTACACACACACACACACACACACACACACACACACACACACACACACACACACACACACACACACACACACACACACACACACACACACACACACACACACACACTCTCTCTCTCTCTCTCTCTCTCTCTCTCTCTCTCTCTCTGTCACTGTCTCTGTGTCTCTCTTTGTTTCTCTCTCACCTCTCCCCCATTCCCCGTACCTTCTGTCTGTCTGTCTCCCACCCTCTCTCTCTCTCCTTTTGACTTTTCTTCATTTTTTTTCCACATTTTTTTTTTTACCAACTATTTATCTTCGTTCTTAATGTTTCTCCTCCTCCTACTCTTCTTCTTTCTTCTCGTTTTCCTTCCCTCATCTTGATACCCTCTCAGTGCCATCGCTCCCAGCCCATCCATTCATTCTGTCTCCCCCATACACAACCACACCCAGTTCCATCTTGTGGTGGCCCTCCGCACAGCAGTTCACTGTGAGCAATCAATTCAAACAAGTCGACATGAGGTAACCGAGCGGAGGAGACACTGCACTGCATTCAAGCCATTTCGGTGGTGTTCGGTGGTGCTTGTTCTGATCCCACGTGACCCACGCAGGGCACCAACTTCTGAACCCGCCATGCTGGAGGCAATAACTGCTTAGTCGCAGAGCTAGTGTGAGTGAGCGTCCCTTCCTGGAAGGCACTTCGACATTCATTCAGTTTCAAAGTGAGGTGACTTCAGGCGGAAGTTGAAACACATTGTTGAAAAGAATTGTTCGTGAGTCCGCCAAACAACAGGGACAAACAAATTACAGGAAAAAAAAAACAACAACGCGTTTTGACCTCTTAGGTCTTCTTCGAGGCAAGATAAGCAACATTCAGGCCAATGAAAACGAAGAACGAGAAATCACTTATCTCCTGATATTCGGCGCAAGATGGGCGTTCTTGGGCGTTCCATCCCCCATCTCGCGCCCAATATGAGAAGATAACTGATTCCATTGTCATTGTCTTGAATGTTGTTTTTTCTTGCCTGAAGAAGACCCAAGAGGTCAAAACGCGTCGTGTTTTTGTCTTGTAATTTGCTTGTCCCTGTTGTTTGGCGGGCTCACTGACAATTCTTTTTGAAGTTCATTCAACAGTTCCAAAGAACGTATCTGAACTGACCACCTCGACTCGGACACAGCACGAGCATGGACGTGCAGAGCAAAACGAATTTGAGGTCACTGTGGCGGGGCGTAAAGCGCTACAGAATTTGTTAAATATGTTTTGATGATCAACGAGGATGATGTGAATAACGCTGTGGACTTCCATTCTGATATACGGCTACACGGCAAGGGTGCACTCCGCCGCATCGTTTCGTGACAGATCAAGTCGTCAACCAGGCCCGAGAGAATACAGACCCGTGCTAGTTTTGGACAGGAAATTGGAGCGACAGTCTCAAAACCGGATCCACAAACTCCTGTCTGCTTCTACTTCTTTTTTCAGTTTCCTCTTCCAAATTGTTCCTACAACATTTTCTTTCCATTATTTGTTTATTTCCTTCTTTGGTTCTTTCTTTCTATCGGTCTTTCTTTCTCACTTTTCTTCTTTGCATTCTCTCTACAT
>JADBJO010004981.1:12500-27500 GCA_016801955.1 Conus betulinus
GAAAAGAAAGAATGAAAGAAAGAACAAAAAAACGTCATTAAGAGAAAACAAAAATAAAAGTGTCCACATATCTGAATCAACTAATCAAACTACGTAGAAATTTCGTAAGTTCAGAATAATTCAAAACTCCCCCCCCCCCCCCCCCCCCCCCCCCCCCCCCCCCTTTGTTGTCCCCCGCATGGCCTGAGCGCACCGCGGTTCAATCAAAACATCCAGTGTGTCCTCGGGACGGCTCATCGCTTTAGTTGAATGTTGTAGAATAGCAAGGACAGATTGGAAGAATAGGCACTGCCTAAAATCTTTATCCTTGAGTAATAAAGTTTTTTGAGTCTTGAGTCTTGGGCTGGTCGTTCTTAGCCCAGAGCAAAGGGACGCAACCAAATTTTTGGCTCGCGCCTGCAGAGAAGAAAATGGCGTTGGTGACGGGTCTTCTCCCCTGTACGGCTCCGGCTTTGCTTTCCGATTACTATCAGCCTAACCGGGCCAACAAAACCGTTCAAAAAAAAAAGTCTCTGTGTACGGAGGCAGGTGACTCTTCAGCATAGCCGGTTCATGATGACGGTCGTTAGATTGACGTACTATCAGTCGGAGCAAGTATTACCACAGGCTGCAGTTGAGGTTTTTAAGAAAATTGTTTCCTGATGGAAGTCTGCTGGGAGTCGAGAACAGCTGGTGGGGTTTCTGAGTTTCAGTGCCAGAGTAGGAAAATAAAGCGGCGGATAGTCTCATTAATGATATTGCCTAACATGTCTTTTAATTGTTTCTTCAGTCGTGATACTTTCTTTATTTTATTTATCTATTTATTTATCTTTAATTTTATTGTTATTATTTTATTTTATTTTTTGAGTGTGTGTGTGTGTGTGTGTGTGTGTGTGTGTGTGTGTGTGTGTCCTAACAATATATTGCAGTAAGGGAAGTTACTTGTTGTATGATCCATGTCTGTGATTACAACAGTGTTGTCGTGTGTGTGTGTGTGTGTGTGTGTGTGTGTGTGTGTGTGTGTGTGTGTGTGTGTGTGTGTGTGTGTGTGTGTGTGTGTGTGTGTGTGTGTGTGTGTGTGTGTGTGTGTGTGTGTGTGTGTGTGTGTGTGTTAAGGACAGACTCGATCAAGTGGGTTACCATTCCGTCAATGTGTGTGTGTGTGTGTGTGTGTGTGTGTGTGTGTGAGTGTGTGTGTGTGTGTGTGTGTGTGTGTGTGTGTGTGTGTGTGTGTGTGTGTGTGTGTGTGTGTGTGTGTGTGTGTGAGTGTGTGTGTGTGTGTGTGTGTGTGTGTGTGTGTGAGTGTGTGTGTGTGTGTGTGTGTGTGTGTGTGTGTGTGTGTGTGTGTGTGTTTCCTGTCTTGATGAAGACGTTTGTCTGTTGGGCGGGTGATGTCGGTCTTCAGAGGTTCGCATGACCGCTAAACTCCAGTTGTAAACGCACTTCCGAAGTCTGGGATTCTTTTCATGAAAAAAAAAAAATTGTGTGGATATTTTGATATCTCAAGCTCTTATACAGTGATAAATAATCAGTTGATATAATGTTCACTTCCATATCTTCATGGGTTACGTGTTGCATACCTCGTCAGGACATGGAAGTGAGATAAGACAGTGTAAAATGTTGTCTGACAGGGTATGCTACGCCAGAGTGTGGATCTGTGTGTGTGTGTGTGTGTGTGTGTTTCATAGTAGGAAATACAGTGGTGGATGGTCCCCTTAAATAATGCAGATTAACGTTTCAGAGTCAGCCTTTCTTTGAACCTTTTTTGTGGGTGATGTACTTTCTTTGTTGGTTCTCCCCCTTTTTTGTCATCAATGGAATGCAGTGCAGTAGGGGACGTTACTTGTTGTATGATCCAAGCCTGTGGTCACACAACAAAGTTGTCTACCATTGTTAAGGACAGACTCCAATATATGCGTTTTCATTTCCTAAGGTGTCTTGTGCGCGTGGGAGTGTGTGTGCGCGTTCATTTGTATGTGCATGCGTGCGTGCGTGCGTGCGTGCGTACGAGCGCGCGTGCGTGCATGCACGCGTGCGTGCATGCGTGCGTGCATGTGTGTGCAAAACGTTAGCTACTCCTACAGCCCCTTTCGGGGTATGGAGATGACAACAACAAAGAGCGCGCGTAGGATTACTGTTCAGTCAGATTTGGGAAATGTTTGCACCAACACTGCGTCAGACATCATCAGACATCGGCTTACATTGAAGTCCGCGCGGTCTTTGGTGCCTAATGTGGGTTAGACCGTGGCCTCTGTTTCTATCACGGAGGCCATGGTTAAATTCGGGCTTTTCAGGGGTGAATACTCTCTAGACTGGAGTTATGGGCCTTCATTCTTAGAGGTTAACTGCTGCGCTATCGCAGACTGGAAAGACAATAGCACTGTGCTTGAGAGTGAAAACATATTAAAAAAAAAAATGAAAGAGAAGGGAAGTTACAAGCTTTTTAATTATAACAACTTTGACAATAACAACAATCATTTACCCTAAGTTTCATTATTTTATTGAAAACTTGCAGTGCCTTTCCCTGCTACAAAGCCAGATACAAAGCTCGGACACCGAAAAAACAAGTTCGATACTTTCCCAAGATCAGCCGGTGTCAAAGTATAATATATTTGGATATCATAAAACCGTGTAAAAAGTCATCCTCGGTTGTCTCCTCACTACTTTTCCATGTTCTCTCATTTGACCTATTCAGCTGGTGATTTATGGCTATGGCTTCTTCCTATACAGAACAGAATATAGCCTGATACAGAATTCTCTCTCTCACTCCCCCCCCCTCTCTCTCTCTTGTCTGTCTGTCTGTCTCTCTCTCTCTTCTCTTGCTCTCTCTCTCTCTCTCTTGCTCAAGGATATCTAGTAGTTCTATTATGTCCTGCTATGCTCTCTTCTTCACTGTCTTTCAGTGAAAGCAAATTAGTCCCAAAGGGCTGCACTGCAGTGCCTTTTAAACGTTGAGTACAAATGGTATTTTAATTGTAATCTCAGAGAAAATCCTGTTCAACCCCCTATACCATCCCCACGAGTCAATTAACTCCCCCCCCCCCCCCCCCCCAAAAAAAAAAAAAAATCAAATATATAATGACAATATCATTATTTAAAGCAAAAGAACAACAAGAATAAAAAAAAAAAAAACAGCACTCCATGATAGCAACAAAACCAACGCCCAAAACTACAATAATAAACAAACCATCCAAACCACCCTATGTATACCCAGTCCAGTGCACCAGCCTATTTGTAATGTTTTGTATGACTTACAGATATATCTTCTCTAAAAACATTGGACTCTGAAACTCGTCTTGGATTGTCTTATTTCTGAGCTGTTGACAGCCAAAGGATTTCTATCCATAAAACTTAGACTGTTTGCCCGTAGGAATGTGTGTCACCAAAATGGACAACAACAGCAACAAAAAACATTTTCATTCTTTCTTTCCGTTTATTTATTCATTTTTTTTTTTTTTACATAGTTACGTTTCTAACACAATGTGACCTTCCACCCACTTCAGTCAAGTAAGGGTGATGACTCTAGGTTGGGGAGTGGTCACGCTTGAGAAGTCTGAGGCTGGCCTGGGTTGGGTGCTGAAGATCATGCGCATTATTAATTAGACCAATGTGCACAGCCGTTTTGTCACAATGTGGGCACAAAAAATTACTGTGCAACACTTCTAAAATTAATGACTTTATAATGTCAGATCTGATGGCGATTTCGTTTTGATTGTTTGCAGTAAAGCAGTGATCAGATGCGTGTATACACTCCAAAAGGAGATAAAGTTTCAACTGTTTTAACACACACACACACACACACACACACACACGCGCGCGCGCGCGCGCGCGCACGCATGCACCCTCATGCACATGCATGCACGCACACACACTCTCTCACACACACACACACACACACACACACACACACACACACATTAGTTTTTGTGTTGCATAACTCTTCAACACAAAATTGTACTCTCTCATTTTGCATGTCCTATGAGTGCATGCAAGTGAAACATTGTATGAATAGATCTCATTTCCTCGCTGTGTATGTGAAAGGTGTCAAAATCTTGAAGTTTACTTTTCTCTGTGGGAAAAGAAAACAACAGATTCTGGAAGTGCTGTTTCTGGAACTGAAAAAAATGTATGGCTGGATTTCATGGCACTTAACTTTCCTTTGCAATCCTTCCCTGGACATGGTACCTTCTGAGCGCTGACACCATGTGTTTAACAGAGGGTTTTTCCCCCTGGAACAGAGCAGCATGTACACCCCCATGCCGACATTAAAAAAAACCCATTTCCCACCACTTGTCAGCACCTCTCTCTCCTGCCCTTCCCCCATCCTTCTTTCCAAGCCCCCCCCCCCCCCCCCTCACCCCCAACCCCCTGTCCTCTCCATCATCCAATCATTCTAACACAGACTCATCACACTAATACGGAATCATCACACTATCTACCTCCAAGCCCTACCCCAACTCGCTCTCCTCTCGACCATCCACTCATTCTAATACGGAATCATTACCCTATCTACCTCCTCGCCACGTTTTCTATCATCTCTATCACCCGCTCTCTTTCCGTTCCTTACCCCACCCTTTGACCCCACCCACCCACCCCCACCCCACCACCCCCACCCTCCCGCCTCGTCTTTTTTCTCCACAGTCCCGCCCCCACTGTCCCCCCATCTTACGTACTTTCACACAGTCGTCCAACCAAACCCACCAGGTCTCATCCCTCTCTCTCTCTCTACTCTCATCTCATCTCCTCCTTCTCCCCCCTAACGGCCTTTCTGCCCCTTCCCCTCGCCTTACACCTCCGGCAAGTAGTTGATAAAGAGTGATTGCATACACGTGGCTCTACATACTCTGACGCTGGGCTGTTAGCGAAACACACACACTCTCTCTCTCTCTCTCTCTCTCTCTCTCTCTTTAACCAATGAAACAATAGTTCGCTGTTCATGGGCTGAAGAGTTCTTGTCAAGGGAGATAATTTACCAATCTAGCACACAGACGATGACTACACACCAGAGCCATGACAGTCAGTGGGTTGGTCAGACACAAGGGGAATGTGGCTGCAATTCCAGCAAGAGTTTTTCTTTCTGTAGCAAGATCAGCTTGCTGCTGCAAATGAAAGATGACAATTTTCACTAGCAGTGATCCCAACAGAACGAACAGAAAGAAATAAAAAACGTGAGCCACTGACATGTTCACATGTCTGAAACAGTCTTGATTTTGTGGCAGCTCCTGTCAGTACATCAACTGACAGTTGTTATTGTAGTGTGTGCTGCTAATACACCTAACTACAGTTTGAGTATTGCAGTGGTTCCTGATCACACCTGATTACAATCTTGTTATAGTAGAGCTTCTGGTGATGCAGTTGAACCGAGTAAGATGATCGGTTGAGCCCTAACTCTGATTAAAACAGCCAGCTCACCCAAGATTTTAAGTAGACTAGCTGATTGTCCATCAATTGTTATGAATACTGTACCCACTTGCCTCTAAATTATGAGAAAGATGACAGAGGGACCCTAAACTAGGACTAAATCAGCTGTTTGGTCTAACATTATGGCTAATGTAGTCGACCGACCTATGATCGTGACTAAAAGTCTGTTTGGCCCGAAGTACAAGTTAGCCGGCTGATTCCAAATTACTGTGTGTGCAATGGCCTGCTGACCAAGGATAATGACAAAAATCAGCACACTGGCAAAAAAAAAAAAAAAAAAAAAATTGAGAATGATAAATGCCCACCTCGAAAGTATAGTAAGATATACAAAAGTAGGACTGAAATAGCCAGCAGATTCAAAATCAAAACAAGATGTCAGTTTCCCTTTACATATTACTAAGACAGCCAACTGTCTTGAAATTATAATGGAAGTAGGCAGCTGGCTCCGAATTTTCAACCTGATGGCCAGTTCAGTATTTCTAGTTAAGTGGTCCGTTGGCTCACATTTTTGATTATGGCAAGTGGCTTACCTCAAATAATAAGTAATGTGCTTGTGCTGTAAGTAAGGCGTCTGATTTGCCTCAAATTACAGCAAAATTAGCATTACTCAAACACACACAAACACACATGCAAAGAGACGCGCCTCTCTATCTCGCGCACATGTGTGCACACATGCACGCATTTACACACACACATACACATACACACACACGCGCGCGCGCGCGCGCACACACACACAATCACGTTACAAGACACACACTCAAACATACATACACTTTCTTCTTCTTCTTCTTCCTCTTCTTCTTCTCAAATACCTTTATCATTTATTGGCTTTGATCATGGCTTCTTTGATTACCATGATTGCACCGTGTGCCTTATCTCAGACACTCTTGCCTGTCTAGTGTAGAATTCTGTTACCATTTTCTTTCATTTTGTTAAAAGGAGTAAATGTAGCGGTTGAATGAGTCAGAACACCATACGTTAGCCCAAAAAAAAATACAGACACCTTGTACCATACGTTAAAATATTAAAATCAACAAGGAAATGTCCATCGATAATGTAATATGCAGATTGTGTATGGTGAGCGTGTATGTTTTAAACGAGGGGAGGAAAAAAGAGAAAGGGGGGGGGGGGGGGGGGGGGGGGGGGGGGAGGCGGATGGAGGCTTCACTCAAAAAAAATGCAAAAAAAGTTTAATGAAAAAAGGGGGGAATATGAAAGGAAAAGGTGGGAAATATTGGGTAAAATTGGAGGCTTAGGACCCCCCCCCCCCCCCCAAAAAAAAAAAATAAATAAAAAAAAAAAATAAATAAATAAATAAATATAGAATAAAATAAAATAAGATAAAAAGTAAATAAAAAAAAAAAAAATAAATAAATAAAAAAAAAAAAAAAAATGAAATAAAATAAAATAAAATTATAATAAATTAGTGTCCCTCAGTTTATGAGTAAGATGCCCTACAATGTAGCAAGGTCATTTGCAAATGATATAGACCGTCCACTTTAGATTTCAAGACGCCTTTTCGACTCAGAATCATAACAAAGATGGGTTTGCTCAAAAGTATAACATTATTGGTTGACTCGCACTTACACTGGGGGTCGGAATAGCCCTGTGGTTGAGCGCCAGACTCACAATCTTGGTGATCCTGGGGTTGCGAGTTCGAATCTCCGCCGGGCTGTTTTGGTACTGGGGGGATTTTTCCCTCGGAGTTAACATTGGTTCTGACTCAATTTCCCACTCAGTCCGAAAGAGACTATAAACCGAGGTTTGAATGCACGCTTAACATCTTGCACACACATAAAATCCTATCACCAACTTTCGGAAGAGAAGGCCAGTTTGGCCATTGGTATGGATGACACGTTACACACAGCATGCACCCTGCATGAGAAATGGAAAGAATGAAGTATGGAAATTGAGTGAACCATATGAACGATATTGACTGGATGACAAGGGAAACAACTGAATGAAGCGCCAGCTTGCAGCTCTTCAGTCCGCACTACCCAGGTAGGCAGCCCGTTGTGTAAATGAGTGTCGGTAAAGTGCTTAGAGCTTGGTCTCTAGCCGAGGATAGGCACTATATAAGTATTCATAATAACAATAATAATAGTAAAATTGTTGATGGCCTGTTAGCTAAAACGATATGAGTCTTGTTGCTGGTCAGCGTCAAAACGCGAGTAACACGGTCATTTGACACTGGACAATGTATAAATGTGGCCAGATGGCCTAAGGTTATGAAGGAGATAATCATTCAGACCACTTTACAAATCAGATGACCAGTTGGCCCTTACTATGATAATTACCAATGTCAGTATACTCTCTTCTTTTCTTTTCATTTGCCAGATAAAGTGTGTGTGTGTGTGTGTGTGTGTGTGTGTGTGTGTGTGTGTGCGCGCGCGCGCGCGCGCGCGTTAGGATCCATCAAAAATTGTAGCAGTAAATTTTAACATGTTGGACATGAGGTTTTCAGCAGGACATCAGGTTTTCACTTATTTTAGCAGGAAGAGCAGCATCAGTCAGTCAATGGAGAATAACCACACTGGAGTGTGGGGATCACACTGTCAGGAATCAAAGTAGATATATTTTCTTGGGGGGGGGGGGGGGTGGGGGGTAGTCTATGTTTCTTTTATATTAGTTTTCTACATTTTCATTCTCTGCCCTTTGCTGGCCTGTTTGGCAGTCTATTTAACTGTATTTGTTCCCTGTGGTAGTGAGAATATCACATAGACATATAGGCGAGCTTCTGTACGTGTCATGGGTGGACTACCAGTACCACAATCAGTTCAGGTCATGTCTTTGTGGCCCAGCTGAGCATGAAGGGTCATATCAAGGCCATTCCTTATACAACAGATGAATCGATTAAAAACAAAAACTAAGCTAACAAACAAACAAATAAAATATCGTATTAAACCAGATCTTTTGAACTCTTTTAGAAATCTTTCCTGCATGAAGTCTTGGATCAGAATAAAAACATTTCTTTTTCTCAGCAACTAAAACATCACATGTAGTGGAACATTTCTCAACGAAGCTTTCATTCATTCCGTCGTGTGACGTGTATCAGTCTGGCATCATGGAAGTCCCAACGCTCTTCGATAACAGGTTTTATAGCGAGTGCTACATCACCTGGAACACGGCACGGAGCTTCCGCACCTGACGAAGTTCCCACAAGGAGCGGAAATCAACACCTGACAGGCGTGAAGAAATTGTTCTGTTCGGATAGAACTGGACGGTCCCCATGTGATGTAGCGAAAGCCGTAATACCAAAACTCTTCATCTTGTCTCTCCTGCATTACCTCACAACTTCTGTTTCCATTGTCTTTGATTGTCTTGCCCAAAGCGATTTTGGTTTGATTGGTTTTGCATTCAAGAGATGGTCCTTTTCCTCCAACATTCATTTCTATGTGTTAACTTCCGTCTGCTTTCATCGTATTTTTAAACTTAATTCATTAACGGTTAAAACAAACTGATCACAAACACCTGTCGAAACAAGAGCATTGTAAAAAAGCAAAAACTGCTCCCATATGCATGCATTCACAATCTCCCATACCTCCATAATGTACCTTACACATTGCCACATTCATGCCATACAGTCACTCAGTCACTGTTACAGTTGTACTGTGCAAGTACCAGACTACCTACAGCGTCATCGCAGATTCCAAATATCCTCCCATCATAGCCAATGTGCCCAACTTGAAAGAAACAAATTTTACTGGAACTTCTTTCGAAGCAGCAGTCACTTGTTGGATGGAAAATCTTTTTTATATCCTGATGGTATCCTGACCCCCCCCCCCCCCCCTCCTACCCCCCCCCACCCCCCCCTGCCCCCCCCCCCCCCCCCCCCCCCCCTGTTCTAGGAACAAAAGAAAAATGTGCCTGGTCTCCCCAGGCTGCCGACCATCTTCATACTTGCCATTTGTTGTTGGGTAGCACTTGATCACATTCATCTTGGTTTTTTTTGTCCTCAAGACTGTCATGATAATTATTGGTCCATGGCCTTATCGCTTACCACACTTGTATTTCTGGCATTGACAACGTAGTCCCGACAACCTTAGTACACACAGTGTTATCAACTTCCTATCTTGAGATCAGCATCATCTCTCCTATCCAAAGTCTTCTTTGTCCAGAAAGTGTCCAGTAAACTTGCTCATTTATAACAGTACGAAATCGACTTTTTTCGTGTGTGTAATTACGTATCCCTGTGCTGTACGTAGTCCTCACATTCCACGTTCCAGTCTGGATGTTGTTGGTCGACAGAAGGGGCATCGGCCCTCAGCTTCCTCGGGACTCTCACGAAACTGGCGAATAGTTTGTCCTTAGCAAGCACTCTTCCTCGTCATTTAATGGGGTAGAGGCACAGAATCTGCAGTAAGTAACCTCCCCTTCCTCATCAAGGACGGCGACAAAGTACATGGGAACACTTAGAGACATGTTTTGTAATGGCATTAAATCTGATTTTCGGTGTGTGCTTTACTTAAAAAGCTGTGAGTTGGATTACATGGTTACAAACTGACCACACACAATCTGTTTTATAACAATTGTATAATTCAAGGTTTACATTCTTAAAATCTGTTTTGCACATTTCTATGTTTGTTTTTAGTTGTACGTTTTTAGTGGGACAAGTAATAAACTAATCAGTAGTTGTCCAAATTCTATTTATTTGTAAAGGTTTCTAATTTTGCTTGTTCTTTTTTCTTAAGATGGTGAATTAGACAAAGTTCATGAAATTGATCTGATTTTCTAGTTTCCCTAGCTGGTGGCTTATATTGCTAGAGTGGATATCCAAAGACGAACATGTATTTCATTTGAAATAGAAGTATATTTACATTGACATTTTGGTTGTATTGTTTCCTTTTTACGTTATATTTTTTCATTTGTTTACACCTTCTTCAAATAATTCCTGATGACAACGTTTCATGTGTCGTTTTATTCATTAATTCACTGAATTACCAGCCAGTCAAGGCTACGAGAAAAATGCTTACTCTCATCCATCCACCTTATCCATCAAGGTATGCCCTGCTAGTTATACAATTGCCTGTAAGCGTGTTGTTGCGTTTCCAAACGTGGTTCCTTTATTTCTGTCCTCATTTCTCATTTCCTCTTTCTTTCCTTATTTTGTTTCTCCGTGTATCAGTGACCTTTGTGCTTAAGTCTCAATTTCACATCGCTAGTATTTTTGTTCTTGGACTTGTTTTCGTTGCTGTGCTACTACAGTCCACATATGCGCCAAAGGGTTGAGGGCCGAGTTGAGTGGCAACATGAACACCACCAGAGCAGCGGGAATCGTGTCTGCTAGAGGCATGTCTCCAGCTGTCATCATATCAACCAAACCGAAGGAAAACCAACAAACAACTTCCATGACAGCCACTTTTCGCATCAGATGGGCTGCACTGTAAGCTGACCTGGCTGTTGAGTTCAGTACGAAAGTATATGACGGGGCAAGTTTGTAAATGACAAACTGAGCACCTGCAATTATTACACACACAATGAAATTGAGTGATACTGTCACTTTGAACCACCTTAATTTCCGATTTGTTTGGTACCCCTGGAACAATGCCAGACGACAAAGTCCAGACTGTCCCAAGAAGCCCAGATGCAAAAGTCCTGGAAGAAACGGTATTAGAGACAAGAATATTCCAGCACACCAGATTCCTGTACATACTATATTTCTTGACCTTTTGCGGGATATCCAAGAGTATTTGGGTGTATACTGCATAAGAATGTGATCTAAAGTGATGAACAAGATGATCAAAACTGACACCTCATTGGACAAAAGTGAAAGAAAACCACTCACCTTGCACGTCACACTTCTGGTCATACCCTCTCAATCTGGATGTATTGTCCATGAAATAGATCATTTGCTATGATGGCAATGCCAACATTACCTCCCATACACATATTAGCAAAATGCAGGTGAACAAGGACTGTTAAGAACTGACTTCCAAACAGCTTCTCAAGTCTAGGTGAGGTTAAACAACACACCACATTCCCTACGACAGCAGTTACGCTTATTACCCAAAAGAAAACTAAATTTAGTTCAGATGGAATCAATGTTCCGCACGACAAAAGCACAGTAGGCATTGCTAAACAATCTATTTGATGATTTTCCGAAGGAAATATTTCTTTACAGCATAACCTATAATCTGATGAAAACATTTCTTGTATGTCAAGCGACCTTACAAACAAATCCAAAGGAAAGTGATTTATTGGATTCCACCTCAGATCCAATTCAAGCAGTTTTGGTATGTTTTTAAAGCCTTTATCTCCAATGGTTTCAATCCCAGAAGAAGACAAATTCAAATCTAACAAAGACGGAAAATAGAGATATATTTCGTCATCAAGAGTATTAATGTATGTCCTTGACATGTCCAATGTGCTTAGTGTATAGTGGATGTGTTTTATCCATGCATTTGATCTTTTAAGTAGAGGGTTGTTTGCAAAAGATATAGTTCGTAAGTTTGGCAGCTGAACGAAAACATTCATGTCAAGAGTTCTGAAATGATTGTTGCTGAAATCCAAAACCTGCAAATTGGCAAGATCCACACTTGAAATATTACTCAGCGAGCAATAAGACAAACTCAGAAATACGAGATACATAGTTTTTGTGAAATGTGTTAGAGACATTCCCGACCCTGTGGCATCCATAAAGCGTATAAGAGGGAACAAATCTAGGAGGAAAGGAGCACTGCACCAGAAAGAATAACCTTGACACAAACAACCATCTGGACAGGTGGCGTCACACATCAGTTCGTCATCCTGCTGAGGACACTGACCCCAGCCATCACAAAGATGATGTCCATGCACACAGACTTTGGATTCTCTGCATCGATAGTAGAAGGGGCAAGCAACTTTCTCACAGTCTTGTTCATCTTCACCATAAATACAGTCACAATATCCGTTGCATCGAGTGTAGACAGGAAGACAATACAGCCATTTGACTTTACAGCTGTAATGAGTATCAGGACACGTTTCCTCAGCTTGAATCACCTGCTGATTGAAATAACCAGAACCATCTAAGTTGATGTAATATCTACCCAGTGTAAATGTGAACCAATCATATCCTTTCTGGTCGGGTGTTGGACATCTGACTTCATCAGAATCGTCCAGGCAGTCAGAATACTCATTGCAACGCTGGCTGTGCAGGACACACTGGGCGTTAGAGCACAGGAAACCATTACATGGAGAATGCTGACAGAATGACTCGTCACTGTTATCTGGACAGTCCTGTCTCAAGTCACACGCGAAAGTGTAACTGATTTAGTAATGTCATCATAACAAGAAAACATGGTATGCGTGTCTGTAGTGGTTACCGTTTGTGGAGTATTTTGATCATTCTGCCCAAGACTCACGTTCGCAAACAATTGTAACTGTACGTAAGTTGCTGTTCCACAATTTCCTTTGAGACTGGAAAACGGAAATGAGTGAGAAAACTGTTTTTGTTTAAACAAAACAAATAAATGCTGCTTTGTGTTTCTTAAGACAGATTTGTATGACTCTAAGTGAAGCGATAGGTTTCCGGAATAGAAATGTCTGAGTGTGGTTTCGAAACCATTTCACACAATATTACGCGGAAACTCTGCGCTGCTTTTTTGATTACTGTCCACTGATCCATTGGCCAAAGTACCACAGTCCAACTTGATCTGTCAGGGAGGTATGGAAAACCGAAAGGGTTAATGCTATAAATCAACGTGTTGTCAGACCATTTAGGGAATTTACTATACATGTAATGCACGCCGTGCCAGCCGATGAATAACCAAAACCCAAATAAAAACTTTCAAAAATTTCTAAAAATGTTTAAGGCATCTTCTTGTTCTTCCCTTGTTTCATTGAAGCCAGGTTTCCTCCCGCTGTTTTGCAATGATAAGAGCCAGCTATAATAGTCACGTCCTCACTCAATGTGATCACCTTGAAACATTTGTTACGCGAGGCCACCAAACCACTGCAGTCAGGACTGCTGAAGGGACAGTGTTCTGTTTCATCCTGGCCGTCTTCGCACTCTGGCTTCAAGTTACAGTGTAGGTGATCCTGGAACTGAGCATAATTAGTCACAGAACAGTTGAACAAACCACGTGAAAGCTGACGGGGTCGATCTCTCTCAAAAAAGAAAGAAAAGTACAACACAAACAGAGCACCTGGAGTATGCTGAATTTGCAGGTAGGACGTAGAAAAGATGTCAGCTGGTGTGAAATATGTTACACGCACACGCCGCTCACTTACATCCGCTGGCTCTAATTTTCGGTATGTCAGTACCAGAGATGCATTGGTCGTATATGAATCAGGTTGTTGTAAGTTGGATCGACGAACACTGATCATAATGCTGTCTCTGTGTCCACCGTTTACCTCACCTCTGGAAACTGTTCTTGAAATCAGGTATGGATTTATCACATATCCAGAATAGTCAGATATATATTTAACAATAAAACCAATTATTGTAAACTCTATCAAAAGCAATTTTGACCGCAGGGTCATTAAAATGCGTCACATCAATATAGTTATAAGAAGATTGGACAAATATTTCATCAACAGTGTGATAGTTGCATTTTACTGTACAGTGATAATGTACTTGGTTTCCATTTACTGCCTTCACACCAGTATGCAAGGCGCTGAAGATGAACATTAACATGGAAGCCCTGTGACATCTGCACGTGCAGCTTACAGTAAGTAGAGGAATCGTCACATATGTCATACGTCACTTCCGATTGTGATTCGAAATATAGCAGAAAGCGTCTACAGTATGAAATATTCACCTGCAGGATCGTAATATTAGTTCCGTTTTGACCAATGAAATATCGATCCCTGGACATATGGTAATGGTCATCGAATTCACGATGTTGGATATATCCTTGATTTGGGGCTCTGTGATGAAGTCAGAGAGGTCATTTTAAAAGCACACAACGTTGTCATATTTTGTCAGTTATCACACATACCATTTTGGAATCTATTCCAACGAATGTTTGTAGTATTTTACCGTGAAATGTTAAAAAAAAATAAAAGCGCTTACCGCAGATTTTGCTATTGGCTGATTCGTTTGCTAGACTTTATATCCACCACTTTTTGTTCTATGGAATCTTATGTTACATAAACGAGATTCTCTAGGTATGTCTGCTAAACATTTGCTGTACAGTACTTCAGCAGACCATGCTAATTCTTCAGGGCTTTGTGGTGGCTCCATACTTTATGCCATTTACTCACTGAATGACCTCCTGCTTATCTTCATGGCTTCACAAACAGGGCAGCAGTCACTGAGCAATGGCCATGTTAATTTGTCTCTCGCACACGGTTGCCTGCCCAGTCACTCCGTGACAAACACAGGAACAGTGTTTTCCTTCCTGTCTGCATTTTTGTTACAGATTGTTTCTTTCTGTCTCAAACGTCTGCCAGGTTAGTCATCAGTGCATCTTCTGATAACCAGCAGCATTATAGATGCAAATGAAAACATGTCGTGACATACATACAAGGGCTGTTTTATCTGGGGATGTGTTCAGCATTTGTTCACAGAAGTCATTGCTCACGATGGAAAAGCACTACTATTGCTTATTTTACAGGGGTGGCGTCACATGTCACTGTTTACAATGGAAGTTTGGTAGGTCTTGGGAGTTTTAGTTT
>JADBJO010004981.1:37500-47500 GCA_016801955.1 Conus betulinus
CAGCACTTTAAACATACAGTGTTATGCATGATCTACTTGCTGTAAGTCAGCTCTGCAATTTCTTTACATAATTTCTCTTAATAGACTAAAGATGTTAGAACACATTAATATTAAGATTGCTCCAGTATATGGTTTAAACAGTTTAATTTTCATGAACATAACAAAAACATAAACATGAATACAAACCACATGTGCCAGGACAACAAGAGCACTCTTATATAAAGCCGGCTGGCGGTGAGACGTGTAGAATAAACATGTGACTGATGGCGGCCTCGCTAAAATGTATAATACAACGTATTACCATAACAGACAAATTTAAAAAGGACAAAAGAGGTAACAATAACAGTATACTATAGTGTTATACTTGTAAACAAAAGAAGAGCCAACATTTAGAATTGGCATTTAGAATTAAAAATGAAAATACGGAAAATGAAGAAATAAGAGAAAATGGTGACAGGGATTGCCCGTTTTGGTGTGGCTGCCTAAGGCAGTCTGGCACCTGATAGAATGTGTGCAACACTGGTCGTCTGCAGTGTACAGTGATCAAAATCAAACATATTCCTGTACATGGATAAAGATATAATCAGGACATTGATGTAAGCATTGCAGCCTCTCTGACATCCATAACTAGGCTGATATAGATGGAAGCATCGTTAATTGAAAAGATGGAACATAAGTATACCTAGGAAACTGTAAACCTTTAGGTTGTGTTGGTTTAGTTTTCAAAACGCTTTGTGAGAAGAATAAACTTTGAAGCATTTCAAATATCTCAGCATTTGTTTCTACATTAAAGGAGTTGTTTCCATGCAGGAGATTTCGGATAGAAATCTGATTTGGCTGGAAGTTTAAAATAGTGTTTGTTCGGTGTTGGTTCTGAAGTGGACAGTGAAGTAGGAAGTGTTCGGATGTTTCTTGTGGATATCGACAAGCGCAAGAAGGGTTGTTTGTTAGGTGTCGGGTATATAGGTCAAAATTCGAATTGCTCACACAACGATTTACTTGTGCTTCCCTATTTCCATTATAGTAATATGGTGGAACTGGATTATCACTAGTAGAAAGGTATCGTTTTAGCTGGCTGAAAGACTGGTACTGTTGGATATGCAACAAGAGATTGTTCCATATGATTGTGGTAGATGGAAAAAAAATAGTTTTCATAAATATCGGTTTTGTGGCGGGGGACTATTCGTTCTGAGGGCCTTTGTCTAGGGTAGGGGGTTGACTGAGGATACGAGCTGTGGCTCAAGTTTGATATGAAAGTGGGACAGTTGTCTTGGAGGATCTTGTAGTATGTTATCAGTTTATGTCTTCGTCGGCGTTCTTTTAAAGTACAGAATCCAGATTCCTTTCACAATTTTTCGTGACTGGTTCCACGGACAGATCCTGTGATGATGCGCATAGCATCCACGTGTAGAACTAAAAGTTTTGATTGGTACTCTGCGTATCTATCCCAGATTATGTCAGCATAGTCATTGGTGGTATGAATAATTTGTACATTGTCTCTAGAGCCTTTCTGTTCAGCTTGTGCTTAAATGAACGAAGACAGTCTACCAGTACTCTGGCTTTTGTAGCAATGTTGTTTATGTGTTCATCCCATTTACAATTGTCTTGCAAGATAATCCCAATGTGTTTGTGCTGTCTAAGTTGCTGTAATATAGAACTACTAAAGGTCAGATTATGGCTATCATTATTTCCCCCCGAAACACATTAAGCAGTTCGGTTTTAGACTCATTGAATCTAACTTTCCAAGCTTTTGCTCATGCGTCAATTTCATCTAAATCTGCCTGCAAGACTAACGTTCTTGTAGCTGTGTTTTCCATTGCCAGAGACATGCTTGTGTCGTCAGCAAAGAGTTTGATATCCTAGTCTATATTCTGGATTATGTCATTTATAAACACTAGAAATAGAAGCAGGCCAAGGGCAGATCCCTGTGGCACACCTTGGGGAACGCGCTAGCTGAGTAAATAGTTCAACAAATTACCCTTTATTCCAATGGCTTTAAGCTTAAGCAGAAGACCTCGGTGCCATACACGATGCAACACCAAGCTGCTCTGTAAGTTGCTGGAATGGTGCTCAGTACTTATCCTTGGAATTTATTGTTTTTTATTGTAATTTAGTCCCTTGCGGATTCATTCCAAGAACTGGCCCTCAGCACTTGTGTCTTAAGAGGTTATCTTTTTATATTTTCTACTTTTCACAAGAAAATGTAGATTGTTTTGCTCTTTCATGATTTTTCTTTTGCTTCTTAGGTGATACCTTTGGTTGTTGTTTTTTTTTTAAACTCAACAAACATACTACGGTATTGCACACCAGCCTTTTTCTGGTATAGCATTCTTCTTAAAACCGAAAAGGCAAAGGAGTCAAATTACCACCTTCAGCGGTCACTGAGGAGAAACAATCAGGTTTCGAAATATCGGTATCTGACCAGGAGTTATATGTTAGTGAGCTTTCCCCCATTGGAGATGGTCTCCCGCTTCGGAGACTATAAGCTTGCTGAAGGTTCATTTTGAGAAGCATTTATTATTCCCCATTCACCCACTCTAGCACATACTGTGTGTGTGTGTGGAGACAGAAAGAGAGAGAATTTTGTTATACGTTTCTTTCATCTCTATAGGCCATATGTCTTTTTAAACGATAACTCTCCATCAAAACAGATATGTTCAATAGATATTTTCCTTCCTTTCTTTCTCACTGGACTTCAATATTTCAATGACACATACCAAAATATGTATGGGTGTATGTGACTGGCCGATGTCTTGTGTTCTTATCTGGATAACTGGGGAGTAAAAACCTGGCAGACGATGGAACGAAACAGATGGGGTGTCTGTATAATTATGTGCACTTGCTGCACTGATCAAACAAAAGCATTGAAGTTGCCTCAGAAATCCTGGCACAACATGACTCAAGGTGTAGATTCTGCAGTGAGCTGGTTTTGAACGATAACATGATAGATGCCACATGCTCATGAACCTGTCAAATCACCGGTGTAACAGAAAATACATAGAGTTTGTGCCTACACTGTATTTGCGGACTGCGGCCTGTGGTGCCGTCGCGCCATGTTTGCAGCGGATGAACCAAATTTGCCGTGATCACCAACGACCCAGAGGCAAGCACTTCAACAAGCTTGCATTCTTCACGGTTGGCGTTTGTTTCACACGGCAATTACCATCAATTTGAATGAGAAATGGCCTCAAACTCTGCAGTTACGCTTGAAAGAAGTTTCCCGCGTGCGACAACCCATCCTCGTGATCATGACGATGAGTGAGTGATTGAGAATGACCAGAATAGAAGGTGTGTGCTACTACTGAGAAGAAACAATGACGTGTTCTTTAGCATTTCAGTGACCTGGACGCTGTGAGAAGGTAGGTGGACAAGTGTTGGTTCTGATCTCCTGCTGAATCGATCCGGACACTGAAAAGTCCAAGTCTGGTCGCAACTTTGTCATCTGTAACTACAGCTGACGATCCACATAATATTAGTACTCAGTTTTCATCGCACGAATTCTTTTCAAACACGTTCTCTTTCTACCTCTTCACACCATTCGTCAACCTCAGTCTCTGATTCTCTCACTTATTTATCATTAAATCCAATCAAAAGTTTCAGAACATGGCATGACGTAGCCAAGCCATGATCTTGGAGTATTCTAGAATTCACGTTCTGAAATTGTCTGTGCTTCAGTATGTGTTTTTTTCTCTGAAAGGCATATAAGCATTGAATCTCAATAGAAAGTGGAGTTCGTTCTCAAGCTGGTTACAAAAAGGACACGCTTTGATATTTTCTTTGTATCTGCTATTGATATTCAGGTCGTTTAAGCCAAGACGAAATTTTGTGAGAGAGAGAGAGAGGAGAGAAAAGAGAGAGAGAAGAGAGAGGGAAGAGAGAGAGAGAGAGAGAGGAGAGAGAGAGAAGGGGGGGAGAGAGGGGGGGAGGGAGAGAGGAGAGAAAGAGGGGGGGAGAGATGGAAGAAAAAAAGGAGAGAAGAGAGAGAGAGAGGAGAGAGAGAGAGAGAAAAGATGGGGAAAGAGAAAGTGGGAGAAGAGGGGGGGGGACGGAGAGATGAGAGAGAGAAAGGCGAAGAGGGAAGGAGAGAGAGGAGAGGCCGAAGAGAGAGAGAGAACGGAAGGGAGAGAGGGAAAGGAACCAAGAGGAGAGAGAAAGGGAAAAAGGAAAATGAAGAAGGGGGATCCAAGAAAAAACTGAAAAAAGGAGAGGAGGAGAAGAGAGAGAGGAGGAGAGGGGGGGAGAGAGGAGAGAGAGAAGAGGGAGAGAGAGGAGAGAGAGAGAGAGAGAGAGAGGAGAAAGGAAAAAGGAAGAAAAAGAAACAGGACAGAGGAAGGAAGGGAGAGAAGAGAGAGTTGGAAAGGGTGGGGGAGGGGAGGGGAGAGAGATAAAGAGAGACCAAAGAGGGAAGAGAGAGAGAGGGAGAGAGAGAGTGGGAGGGAGGGAGGAGAAGGAGGGAAGAAGAGAGAGGAAAAAAAAAAAAGGAGAGAAAAAAAGGAAAAAAAAAAAAAAAAAAAAAGGCAACCCTTCGGGGATGAGAGAGCCCGTGCAACCAGTGAGGGTGAGGAGGTGAGACGGAGCTTGGAGAAGAAGAGAGAGAGAAAGAGAGTAAAAAGAAAGAGGCAAGAGAAAGGAAAAAAAACAAAAGGACATGAAGAAAAAAAAAAAAAAAAAAAAAAAAAAAAAAACAGACTAAAGAGAGTTAGAAGCGTTACCTGAGGGTGGGGGGGGGGGGGGGGGACGGGGAGAGAGAGAGGAGAGAGAGAGAGAGTGTGTGTGTGGTGTGAGTCGCAATAACGACTTTGTTAGGTGTGTGGATCTAAAGAGAAGACAGAGAGAGCGAAAGAAAAGAAGAACAAGTAAAGGCGTTAACGCGTTATGAAACAGATCCAAGAAGACTTGATTAAGAGCTGGACCTCCTAGCCAAATCGTTGGCGATGAAAGTGAGCACCATGTCGCACCCAAATTACAAGTGTCACAATTGAGAAGCCTAACGAGAAAGAAGGGGTGAAACAAATCAAAATTTGATACTTCCCTCACAGCCGTGTCAGGCACAGACAGTTTGATTAATGAACTCTGCCTGTTTCTGGAAATGGATCCCCATAACAAGAAGCATCGGGACACGGAGGCCAACATAACCGACGAGACAAGGGGAACTGAGCGCACCAGTGACGCTAAGAGCACCTGCAGGACAGACTGACAGGGAAGTTTGTGCTGTGGTGGAATCGTGAAGTCTTCGGTGGAGAGTGTCATGTTTTTATTCTAATGGCATAACATCAGGCTTGGATGATGGAAAACTTCTTTTAGCGTGTGGAAAGAAAGAAGATTTCTGTGCGAGGTGTGATAGATGCTGTTGAGCTGACAATAATCAGAAATGTCAATTTGCCATTAAGAAAGGGACGAGTCGCTGATAAGACTGTGAACATGGTGAGGGACACTGGATGCAATGGTGAAGCAAGCAACAGTCTGGTTAAGAAATAAATAGAAACAAACCAAACCAAACAACCAAACAAACAAAAACTCAAGCAAACCTACCACCCAATGGGGGTATCGAAATCCATATGAAAACTACATGCAATAAGCAATCGAAGCAGTGGCACAGGTTAATCAATGTTCTGCTCTTTGCGAACTGTGAGGTGCCAGAGAAGTCTACTGGGATTTCCGCTCTTCAAACGGCAGTATGGCAGGCCTGTGAGGGAACATTGGACGAAAGAAATGGATCAACCAGGTATCTGTACATAGTTCAGTCACAAGAGAGTCTGGTACCAATTTCCAGCAGCATAGCACTGCGATACAGCACAATGCACATACGAAGTGCTGTACAGCCTAACTCACCGGAACTGTTACACATTCTTTTATACGGTGACAGCCGTTTTACAGGATATACATAACTGGAAAAAATGAAGTTTCGCAGGTTCCAGAAAAGCAAAATCGTGTAAGTGCATGCATTTCTGCAGATTCGTGTATCTGGGTTTCAAGGTTTCAGGGTTTCAAAATCATCTTGCAGAGATCCTGGACATCGTTAGATTTTGACATGATGGTCTCAGAGGAAGTTTTTAGAGAAAAAAATAATTGTTTCATAAGAATAACATGAAAAAAAAATCCATACTTTATTGATTGAATGTATCCAGTATCTAAACCTAGATGGCAGTGTTGCAGAAGAGCCATGCGATTTAAATATTTCTTCAGTCATGTACAAGGGTGTTGATGAATATGCTGAAAAAAAGGTCCTTGAAGATTCATGCCAACAAGTAAGGTTTCATGAGATTCGCCCCTGACAGGTTTGCTTTAAGCATACAGTAAGTGTTGCCCAAGTGTGTGGGGAGAAGGAGGGGTTAGGGGTGGCAGAAGGAGGGTCTCTAGGTAGGAAGAAAACGCTTTGGGCTGGCATGGTGACAGTATGGTCCATCATTAGCCAGCATGCCAAGTGTGTTGGCTGGCACCAAAGTAGTCTCAGTTCTTTTTCTTTTCCTTTTATTTCGTGTACTTTCTTTTTTTTTTTTTTCTTTCTTTCTTTGTTTCTTTTTGTTTCTTTGTTTATTTGTTTGTTTCTTTTTTATGAACCTGCTCACAAGCTGATGTATAACATAAGGCACAATATTCAGAAGCTGTGCTTTTCTCCTTTGTGACATACAACTTTCTACACTTTCGCCTCACAAGCAACATTGCTGACATTGTCTTTGTTCCTGCTGCATTTCACATTCATTCACATTACCCCGACAATGATTTCCATTAGGTCTTACGTCCTGTGATAAAATCTTCATTTCCAGCTTCCTTTCTTTCAGTTAACTTTTCACATAGTCACCTTTCTGTCTACATACTCTTCGTGATTTTCAGAGGCTTGTTTGTTTGATGGTTGGAGTTTTCACCTAGAAATATAATAGATGTCATCGCTCTGTATAGTTTCAAACACAATTTTGTTTCAAAGCTCCTGGCTGCGTGGTTCTCGTGATGACGTCTCTATCATCGGGTTACGTCACAATAGGAAGACATGAAACGTGACAACGTGACGGATTTTCGGAGCACGAATTTCTCTATTCCGGCCAGACATGTTCTGATGATCAGTTTCAAAACGCTTTTGCCATACCGAGTGTTTGTCCACATCAATGAACGACAGCTGGGAAGAAAGTCTGGTCTACCTCTTTTGATTACCGTGCTAATTTCTTGCACCTGTACCGATCCATTGGCACTGAATTCGCCGTGCAGGTAACAAGGAATGAGTGCTTCAAAGAGACTTACACTCCATGCTTCCAGCTTTTCTTCTCTTGTCTGCCTGAAAATAAAGCACCCCAGGAGCTACCCACTGGATTATGGGAACTGTTCGGTGGAGCACTATTCCAGCTTTCATCATCACATGGCGTGTAACATGAAGACAGAGTGTGAGGACGGACGGGATGAAACAGAACAGTGCCCTTTCAGCAGTGCTGAGTGTCGTGCATTGGTGGCACTTTGTGACAGGTGTTACAAAAATTATTGAAAGCTTTAGTGGATTTGATAACGATGAAACAAAATATAATGGAAGAACTGATCAGTATTGCAATTTCGTTTGGGGGAACACTAGGATTTCCTACCTGTGTATATGACATGCAAAGAGTGATTGCTAACAACTCCAATACGCTCATGAGTTACTTATACTATTTTTTGGTCGGTTTACAAACCAATGATATGACTTTGCCCAATATGTACAGACAAAGTTTATATAAGCAAGACAGGACAATCCTTCACCACTTGTTTGAAGGCCCCTATCGTAGCTCTGGGCGCAAACGTTTTCGCTTTCTGTGCCTCAGACGGTTCAACATTTGGAATGGGTATTGGACCTTCTTTCTTCTCAACTATGAAGGAGGAGCGATTTGCGAGGTCAAACTAAACAAGACTAAAGAGGAATATCTTCGTCTAAGTGGAGTTGTTCTTGGCAACACAAAATTCACACTGCCCCAAACACGACACTCTGTAAAAACGTGCCGGGATGATGTTGTGACGCGAAAGCAACTGTTTTGTGGTTCCAGCCTGGACGAAGCGTGCAGTCAACAGTATTCGTCTCTGTGTCGTTCTTCAAATCAAACATTGCACATGAACCTGTTGAAAACCACAGATGTTGATGTCAGTCTTGCTCCTACATTTACTTGCAATATTGAAGATACAACTACTGTGTCCTACACCTTGGTGTGTGACTTCACAGCTGACTGTCCGGATTCCAGTGATGAATCCTTCTGTCGGCATTCTCTTTGTGCCAGCACTTTCTTCACATGTACAAGTGGTCAGTGCGTGTCATATGGCAAGGTGTGCGATCAAATATCTCACTGTCAGGATGAATCAGACGAACGGAATTGTGATGCGTTCAGGGAGGAAAAGTTCGATATGCTACGTCTTCCATCTCCTGCTCTTGTCAACTTCAATGGAATCTCACGGTTTTACAGCTACTCCGATGAAATCAAATGAGTCATGCCCGGATAGTCATTACCGTTGTCCCGGTCAGTTCAACGACTGTCTGCCGATTTTACACACGATGCAATGAGATGCATGATTGCATAGATCATCAGGATGAAGAAGGATGTGAAGAGGTAAAATGTCCAGGACTTCTGCGATGCAGGCTGTCAACAATTTGTGTACATAATGATCATGTGTGTGACGGCTGGCCTCACTGTCCATGGCATGATGATGAACTGTGGTGCAATGTCCTTTGTCCTGAAAATTGTCTCTGTTGGGTTCATTCTTTGCTTTGCTTACATCCTGTGAATGCTGCCATCTTCCCTCAGATCCGCTCTTTGGATGCAACAGGTTCCGGAATGACACCGTCTGATGTGAGTAGCAATGTTTATCTTGTTCGTTTGATTCTTGTCAAGTGCTCTCTGACCTTCCTGCCTGTAATGAAATTGTTGAATTTGAGGTTCCTTGACCTTAGTGACAACAATCTACAGCATGTTAACATCACTTCTTTCTTGGTTTAGAGGCCATTCAATCGTTGTCCGTATCCAACAATCCTGTCACGACACTCTCCACTGACTTGCATTCCAATATTCAACAAAATGTGCTGTCGATATTGGATTTGTCACGCACAAACATGACAGTGTTTGATTCAAAACACTTAGCACAGTTTACGGGGTTTAAAGAAACTGAATTTAACATTTACATCCATTCACACCATAACTTCTGATGGATTTCAGTTTATATCGCAGTTGATTGAATTGTATACACATGGAAGTCCTGTCAAAACGTTTCCACCTGACATTTTTACAGGTCTTTTTCATCTTCGCATCATCTCCTCACAGAACTATAGACTATGCTGCAGTGAAATTCTACCTCCTATTCTGAAATTTCCTCTTGTTATGCCCCCAGAGATGAAATTTCATCGTGTGAAGATCTATTACAGTCATGGACATACCGAGGGTTTCTGTGGCTGATCATCTGTCTGTCTGTGTCTGGTAACATTTTCTGCTTCTGTGCACGTCTGGTAAAGAGAAGCATGACCTCTTCAAGTGGATTCAGTGTGTTTGTTACCAACCTGACCATGGCCGACTTCCTTATGGGTGTTTACATGGCTGTTATTGGTGTAACTGATGACCATTACCGTGGCAGATACCTCCACCATGATGACACGTGGAAAAACAGCGTGCCTGTAAAGTGGCGGGTTTTCTGTCTCTGCTGTCCAGTGAGGTGTCAGCTCTGATCATCTGTTTGATCACTGTAGATCGTTTTATAGTCCCTGTGTTTTCTTTCAGCACTCTGCGGTTTGAGAGAACATCAGCAGCGATGGTGTGTCTGATGATCTGGCTGACTGGCTGGTTTCTGGCCTTGTTGCCTTTACTTCCACTGACATCTCACTGGGAGTTTTATTCCCAGACAGGCATCTGTATTCCACTGCCAGTGACGAGGCAAGAGTTTAAAGGAAAGCATTATTCTTTCGGTGTGCTAATTGTTCTCAACTTTGTTCTGTTTTTACTGATCTCTGTAGGCCAAGCGTTTATCTACTGGTCTATACAGAGCAACACTTTGAAGACCAGCT
>JADBJO010004981.1:52500-77500 GCA_016801955.1 Conus betulinus
CTTAGGTTTTTCTGTCTTCCTGCTCTCTCCAGCTGGAGGTGAAAGCCATCTCCGTTATGTCTCATTAGGTTATTCTGTCATCCTGCTCTCTCCAGCTGGAGGTGAAAGCCATCTCCGTTATGTCTCATTAGGTTATTCTGTCATCCTGCTCTCTCCAGCTGGAGGTGAAAACCATCTCCGTTATGTCTCATTAGGCTATTCTGTCATCGGTACAGCACTTACGTTGTCGTGTCGGTATTCTGCCGTAAAGATTGTCATGGCTGCAGAGCACGTGTCACATCTTAGAGCGCCCCATCTTGTTGTTGTCATAAAGAAGTATCTCGAGTAGAATCTATCAAGGCGTGTGCATACTTTTATTAATTCTTAAATTCTGCTGTGAAATTAACATACTCTTCTTAGAAACATGACGTATACGTAGAGTGGTGAATCTTCTTCTCCTTCGCATGGCTGCTTTATGTGAATTGATGCTTCGACACAATTGACTTGACACTTGGATTGTGTTGTTTTTGCCATAGGTTTTTGCTTGTTTTGTCGTTGTTCGGTTGGTGTTCTTGGTCCTAGCTGGCCAGCTGTAGACGGTGGCACGGATCCTACGAGACTACCCGTTAGCATTGAGTCCATTTATATTGCACAGAATTCTGTTCCCCTGGTGGGGATATCAGTTAATTTCTACGTTGAAAGATGCTTCGTTCGTAATGCTCTGTTGGAGAGTATTGCGCTTAGAAATGTTCTGGAAGTGTCAACTTGTCACAGACTTGTCCTGCAAGTTCCACCTTACGAGAACTGTTAAAGCACCAAGCTAAAGAAAGTAAACATATCTCAAGACTTAAGAGAGGTTTCTAAGCAGCGTTACAGGACTGAAGAAACACATGACCAGGAATGTCACTGGGACACATCGGGTGTGCTTGTATAAGCAAAGAAATCCTGTGGCCCACTGACATTTTGCTTAACGTTGTGCACACTTAGGCGGTTGACGTTGACCCTCGGGTTTCTTCCACCTGTTGATTCCATGTTTACTGTTGACAGTTGTAATGTCAGTATGTTTGTCATACTAGGGACATGTGAAATAAGATGGAGTTGTGCAGGACCAGTGATTGCGCTGGGAATTTTGCAAATCGGCTCCAACGCTGACTATTCAGCTTTCTTACACCCCAACTAGTGTCAGAGCTGGCCCACAAGAAAGGAAAACCTAGGACAACAAGCACCTCACTGAAACAGAGCTCCCGGATTGGCCTACATTTTATCCACATCTATTACAATCGACAGAAGACTCAAACCTGATATATTTCTACTAGTTTGTGGAGGAAATAAATATTGATTTTTGTTGGTTTTTCTCCATAATAGCGGTTTAGATCTAAGACCATAAGATGTTTACCGACCGCTAATTGCACTGTACTCGTTTTAGTAAATGGAAGAGCGTGTGTCATTGACTCAATGTTGGAGTACGACGTCGGCTTAATGTCACGTGAAGTATTGATTTAAAAGCTGCCACTACACACAGCCGGGTGGATTTCAAAGCTCGATTTTACCATCATGCAGACTGTACATAGTTCCAGTTCCAGTTCCATCAAGGAGGCGTCACTGCGTGCGGACTAGTCCGCACATGCTTCACCACCTCTGCTAAGTTTTGAGACCACACTGCGCATGATTTTACGCTGATGAATAAATGAATTGATAACTGAGATGAGAGAATGAAAGGCTCTACATAAATATCAATGAACAGATTTGTCACTTTAGGCTACGTCTGTTCCAATTCCTGGAACTGACAGCTCAAACATCTTTCGACATTCTACTTTTGCAAACAGTCTTTCGCTGGCTTAACGGAATCACTGTTTAGGGCCCTCTCCAAGTCAAGATATTACTGATGTATAGTACAGTTTATGAAATCGGTAGCTCTTTCTGGTAATCGGTTGTGAATTGTCTGACAGTGACTGTGTAGTGACCATTAATGTGTGCGAATTAGTCACTACCAAAAGGCGTGAGGTTTAAATCAACAGACTGCTTGCTTTTCGGCTGCCTCACCAAGGCATGGTCCTGCATTCAGACTGGCATGTTGAGCATGGCACTGGTTCCCAGAGTATGCTTTCATTTTGCTATTGATTCTGCATCTCGTTGTCACAGCTCAGGGTGCTCACGGTGTTTGAGACAAAGTATGTAAATCTTAGTGGTTAGTTCTGGCGACTGTATTTTCGAAATACCCCTGTCATTACTTGAAAAGTGTAAACAAAGTTGTTGAATCGTAAAGAGTGCGGCAGGTTTTCAGGGTAAATGGTTTGCCTGTGATTTTTTTTTACCTGAAAGTTTTACAGTGTTTCCATTGCCGGGGGAAAGATCAGGGTCTTGTCCTCAAGCTGTGAGGTGAGGTGCCATGGGGCTTACAACTGTGCGAAGGCTTTGCTTGACAGCAAAGGCTTGGATTCCATCATATGAGGACATTCAGCGTGTGTGCAGGATTTGATTTGTACTGAATGTTTACTGTAAAAAGATACACTGCCTCTAACTGATGAAGAAATGTTAGGCTGCATTTATAAATACACTTCGCTGGGTTTACTCCATTTGTTATCAGGCTACGTATGCCTACATCGGCAGCAATTAGAATTTTGAATAATGCTTCAGAAACAGCCTCCCTGGGATGCTGTGTATCATTTGATTCCTTTGCAAGTTATTTAGAGCCTTTCCCACAATGAGGGGTTATCAAAGGGCTGTCATCTGGTCAGTCACTTCCTTAAACCTATAGGAAATGTGTGTGTTCACAGCTTTGAGTGTGGTCATACTGTGATGATTCGTTCATATCAGTGACATGGATACAGTTAGCACAATACTCACACATACGCGTACAAAAAACATACACACACATTGGCCCAGACATTTCAAGTCCTAGTCTGATCGATTTCCAAATTTATAGGCAGTATGAAAAGTGCCATGCGATCTTGAGGCGATACAAAATTACTTAAGGGATTTGTAGGGCACGAGGGCGTTGTATCTAAACGTCTGATACACCACTATAGAAAAGCAAGAGTTGAACTGAACTGAGGAAATACTGCAAAAGATGACCACATTACGAAGAAAAGTGTTGCTTCAAAGAAAACCAGCTCATCACAACATTGTTTGGATCTTCCACAATGGAATTCTAAGAGAAGGGCAGATCAGTGCTACTACCAAGCCGATAGCCGAAGCAGGCTGCAGGACATTGCAGGTGAAGAAGCTTCAACGGAAAGAAGGCTGACCAGTAGGCCCACAGTACAGTCTCTGAAGTGTTCTGTTGACTGTGTGGTTACATCTTTTTTTTATTTCTAAAGAGGACAGTCACTCAGCTGCAGGTAAATGGATGTGTGTGTGTGTGTGTGTGTGTGTGTGTGTGTGTGTGTGTGTGTGTATGGAGGGGGGGGGAAGCAGGAGGCAGCTTAAAAAATCAAGACAAATAAGCCAAGCAAGGGAACGCAAACTACAATATTTTCTGGGCAAACGGAAAGAAAAGGATCGTTGGCTCCAGCCATGATAATACATGCATAGAGTCTGTCCAACGTCCAGGATTCATTACAAAATTCTTTGGGGTACATTAATCCCATGTTAAAAAAACAAACAAACAAACAAAAATCATAAGAGAAAGAATGATGTCATCAGCATGTGACGAAACTAAGTCATGACATCAAGCGTTTGACCTATATGCCGTTCTCAATAATTCCGTTTTTGCATGACTCAACCATGACTAGGCCCTATAGTCACTTGTCATAAAGACGTACACAAAAATGGCATACTTATCTAAATAAGGAACCTCTCTTCGCATGGAAACAGTCTTGTTTTAGTTATAAGCACAGCAAATCTACCGATCATGATTTCAACAAAGCTTGATGGACCTGATCGCTTTGCAGAATCTTTAGGGTCTAGTTGGAAAGGACGTTGCAGAGCGACTGAGTCGATGCAGGCCGGTACGATCTGATTCTAGGTTGCTTCACTTTTTCACTCATTGGAGTTTCTGTCATTTTTTTTTTGTACTCCCAGTTCTTATAGAACAGGGAGTTCTTTACAATGGGAACGAAGAAAAGAAATGCTGTCTGTGTGTCTGTGTGACTGTCTCTCCGTGGTCCAAATGTGTTCCACTCGCTCCAGACAAAACTTCTGGGCCGATCTTTCTGAACCTTTGTAGGTATGTTCATTATGAGTCACGGATGATGCCCAATGTTTTGTTTTACCAGAATAGCCGTTACTGACGGCTATAACGGCCCAAAACGGTTTTTCTTCTTTATGGAATATCTCAGAAAGTACTTTGGCGATTGATAAGCGGTTTGGATAATCTTGTGACAAATCGGAGCCTCTTTCCATAATTTTGTAAGTGATGTAATGCTGAAAAGTGATTTAACAACCGTTAAATACTGTTATTGGTTGATTTTGAAATTGTAAAGTGGTGCGATAGAATTTATCTCAGTGACGAAATACATTATGACGCATGTATGATTGTGACTTTTTTTTTGTTTTTTTTAAATTATTATTATGACGTATGTTTGATTGTGACGTCTTTTTCCACGCGTATTCAAGATAAACTGGGAGTACATTTATATGCTTTGCATCTTGTTTCTTTTTGACGCAGTTGGCATGCGAGACACTGTAGCGACTTCATCAGACCTCTCCGAACCAACTTCTTTCGAGCTCCTTGAAATGAGAGTTATTTCTCTTTTCCTTTGTAGCTAGCGTTTAAGAGTTCCTTCCCTTGTTTGTGGAGTAACCTTTTTTTCAAGTTGATATTTTTCAGAGACTCGTATACTCTCACAAACCAAACTGAAGTCGGTGTCTGTTTATAGAGTTTGTGTTCAACAAATGGTAGCTACTCAAAAAACATCTTCACACTTCTTCAATTTTATGTATTGTCTTGAGTTTGGTGAGATTGGCACGTCGTGCACCATCATAGTGTACCTGTTATTTTGCTCCCACTGTACCGTAAAGCTAGAATTTTTTATATTTGAAGCAAAACTGATTGTCATCCTGGATGGTCTAGGTGTTTTGCGTGAAATTCTAGCAGCTACGGCACAGAGGTTGACTTCCAGAATGTTCACATATTTCTCGGAGTGTATCGTTCCACCGCAAGGAACTTACTGCTGTTACACCATTGAATATTACACAGCCCCAAAACGTGGCATCGAATATTCATCTGGGGTCTGAATCTTCATGAAGTCTTGAACATAGTGGATCATCTCTCTCATTTCCTCCCTGTCCTCCACCTCTCTCTCTTTCTCTCTTTCTCTGTGTCTGTCTGTCTGTCTGTCTCTCTTTCTGCCTGCCAGCCTGCTTGTCTGTCTGTTTGTCTGTCTGTCTATCTCTCTCTCTCTCTCTCTCTCTCTCTCTCTCTCTCTCACTCTCTCCCTACCGTAAATGAATGCAGATACACATGTTTTTCTTCTTCTTTTCGGAAAACAAACACCTTGTCATACTTCCCGGTCACTCTATGAATTTCCTGACTGAAAATGGCCCTGTTTGCAATGACGTTCAGCGGTCAAATGAAGAGTTGATCAATAACAAAGTCTGCGACTGATTTTGTAAGCATTAGACACATCCATTTTCTGTTCCGCAAGCCTTCTTTTATAGGCTGCAGATGTCAACTTACTCGACACGGTTCTGGATGACAAATTCCAGTGACGTCCTTCGTTATATTTCTTTTTATAGGTCTTGGGTTATTTTCTTGCATTGTTTTCAGTACTGGGTGAAACGTCAGGTTACCATCTGTCTGTCAAGGCTTGGCGGTTGATTTCTGCTTTGCAGAAATGTTCATGCACGTGTGGCAATACGGATATACAGAACAGTTGGCTCGCCAAAGTAATGCAGAATTTATCAGTTTGTCCGTTTTAAGCATTTAAAAGACAGGCTACTGGAATTCACGACATTACTCATACAGGAAGGTGATACCTGACGCCATCCGGGTTCCTCCTTCTGAAGAGGGACATCTTTCCCATTCCCCTAATCCCCCAAGCAGATGGTCCTAGTAAAACTCCCCAAAAGTGACGTCGTGCCTTGTCTGCAAACTCCCCGTGGTGCACGCCAATCGACAAGTGATTCTATAGGGTCATGGGACACACATGCAGGTAAACATCACAATCTCAGGTGAGAGAGAGAGAGAGAGAGAGAGAGAGAGAGAGAGAGAGAGAGAGAGAGAGAGACAGAGAGAGAGAGAGAGAGAGAGAGAGAGAGACAGACAGACAGACAGACAGAGATAGAGATTGATTAACTGATTGATTGATTAACTGATAGACTAATAATCGTTTGATCCAATGGTAACAGACAATCAAGAAGATGCTTTTTTTCATATGGCCCTTGTCCTACAGACACTAAGGGTAGTAACACACTAACACTGTTACGCAATATAAACTGATTATGACAAAACAGAGGTGATTCATATTATCAAACACACACACACACACACACACACACACACACACACACACACACACACACACACACTGCAGAAAGATCAGGTAAGAAGCATCAGTCACCGTAATAGTATCATCAGCACTACCTGGGGAGTATACACATATATATTCACATTCAACATTTCTTGATCGTTATGCAAGATTGTTTGTTTTCAAGACATTGAGGAACAGGGATAATGTTGTTATCGAGGGCACAGAGAGAGAGAGAGAGAGAGAGAGAGAGAGAGAGAGAGAGAGAGAGAGAGAGAGAGAGAGAGAGAGACAGACAGACAGACAGACAGAGACAGAGAAAGAAAGACAGACAGACAAACAGGCCGACAGAGAGAGAGAGAAAGAGAGAGACAGACAGACAGACAGACGGACAGACAGAGAGACAGAGAAAGAAACAGATCATTCAAACATTCATTAATGATATATTGGGAAAAGAACAAGAAAGGAAGAATTTAAAAAGAAAAAGAAAAAAATTGAAGACCAAACATAAACACATGAAGGAAGAAGTTAAAAGAATAATTAACAATCTACCCATCGCTGAAAAAACAACAACAAACAAACAAGATAATACAAACACATCCACCGCATGAGTGCACTATAAAATCTTTCACATATTGACATTTCCCTGCATCTGACATTGGGGGTCTAATCAATAACACTGGCAGTTTATGAGAGAGTGAGAGAGAGAGATGGGTGTGTATTTGTAAATCTGTGCTTTTATGTATGTCTGTCTTTGTTAGTAAAAGTGTGTGCGTGTGTGTGTGTGTGTGTGTGTGTGTGTGTGTGTGTGTGTGGTGTGTGTGTGTGTGTGTGTGTGTGTGTGTACTTCAGCCCTTTCTCTGTCCGTCTGTCTGTTTTGTCTGTCTGTCTATCTGTCTGTCTGTCTCTCTCTCTCTCTCTCTCTCTCTCTCTCTGTATGTATGTATGTGTGTGTGTGTGTGTGTGTGTGTGTGTGTGTGTGATAGTAAAGATACTTATAGTACTAATACTAATAATAACAATAAAGGAAAGGAGGGAAAAAAGAGGAGGGGGAGGGGGGAGGACAGGAAGAGCAAACAGGAGGCGAGTAAAAATTATGGGAACGACTGAATCTATAATAATAACTATAATAAGTAATGATAGTGATGATTATAGGAGGCTGGAAAAGTGGTAGGTTGACTGTGGGAAGTAGTAGTAGGCATCCTTCAGTCTCGGAAGACTATGGAGTTGCACTCTAGGTGTCTATTCTGGTACAGCGATGGGTGTGGCTGGCCAGTCCGACGCGGGAATGACAGTCCTGTGGCAGAGGGCACAGTGAAGTCTGACGCTGGTCTGTCTGCCTGGGCTGCAGCCTTTCTTCACATTCTCTTTTCCCCGTGCTGCTGAGCGAGTGTCTCTCTTCGAACTTGGAGAGACCTTTCTGCACAGTCTGTCTCCAGGCTGACCGTTCGAGGGCTGTTGCTTCCCAGTTGTTCTGGTCGATGTTCAAGGCTTTTAGGTCCCTCTTGCACACGTCTTTGAATCGCAGCTGTGGTCCGCCTGTGGGAGGTTTTCCCTGCACAAGTTCTCATAGAGGAGGTCTTTAGGGATCCGTCCATCGTCCACGCGCACGACATGGCCGAGCCAGCGCATACATCTCTGTTTCAGCAGCGTGTACATGCTGGTGCATCTGGCTCTTTCCAGGACAGTGTTGTTTGGGACCTTGTCCTGCCAGGTGACGTTCAGAATGCGTGCGTCGGAGGCTATGCATATGGAAAGCACTGAGCTTTCGCTCTTGTCGGGCACGCAAAGTCCAAGACTCGCTGCCATACAGGAGGGTGCTCACGACGCAGGCTCTGTAGATCTGGATCTTTGTGTGCTCGGTCAGCTTGCTGTTGTTCCATGCTTTCTTTGTCAGTCTGGTCATGGTGGTGGCTGCCTTGTCGATGCCCCTGTGGAGCTCTGCGTCAAGTGAGAGGGTGTCTGAGATATTTGAGCCCAGATAAACAAAGTCATGGACGACATCCAGTTCATGGTCATTGATGCTGATAACTGGGGGAGAGTCAACATCCTGTTCCATGACCTGGTTTTCTTCAAGCTTATGGTAAGCCCGAAGTCTTGGCAGGCATCGCTGAAGCAAGTCATGAGCTGCTGTAGGTCCTCGGCTGAGTGGGCGGTTACTGCTGCATCGTCTGCAAATAGGAAGTCACGCAGGCACCTCAGTGTCTGTGGGAAATATAATAAAGTATAATGATAATATTAATAATAGTAGTGAATACTGTAGTTGCAGCAGTTATGAAATCGTAACAACAGTTATATTGATGATAATAGTAAGAAAATAGAATTGGTAATGATGATAATAGTGATCATAACAATCATAGTAGTGATGATGATAACTGTGGTGTTAATACTAATTCATGTAGTAAGAATAATAAAGTTCGTGTGTGTGTGTGTGTGTGTGTGTGTGTGTGTGTGTGTGTGTGTGTGTGTGTGTGTGTGTGAGTGCGCGCACGCGAGCGCGTATGTATGTATGTGTGCGTATGCGTTTCAGTGTTTGTGTTTGTCTGCGTGTGTGTGTGCGCGCTCTGCCCCCATCCCCTCCACCCTACTGGGATCTGTCTCCCCATAGTGCGTGTGTGTGTGTATCTACCTGCCTGGTGTCTGAGGTGGTCTGTCTCTCCCTACCTGGGATCTGTCCCTCCCTACCTGGGGTCTGTCCCTCCCTATCTGGGGTCTGAAGGATCTGTCCCTCCCTACCTGGGGTCTGTCCCTCCCTACCTGGGGTCTGTCCCTCCCTATCTGGGGTCTGAAGGATCTGTCCCCCCCTACCTAGGGTCTGTGTGTTTGTTACCAACCTGACCATAGCTGACTTTCTGTTGGGTGTTCACATGGCTGTTATTGGTGTAACTGGTGACCATTACCGTGGCAGATACCTCCATTATGACGACACGTGGAAAAAAAAAACAGCGTGACCTGTAAAGTGGCGGGTTTTCTGTCTCTGTTGTCCAGTGAGGTGCCAGCCCTGATGATTTGTTTGATCACTTTAGACCGTTTTATAGTCTTCTGCTTCCCTCTCAGCGCCTTGCGATTCGAGAAAACTTCAGCAGCGATGGTTTGTCTGATGACCTGGCTGACTGGCTGGTTTCTGGCCTTCTTGCCTTTACTTCCAGTGACATCCCACTGGGAGTTTTATTCCCAGACAGGCATCTGCATTCCACTGCCAGTGACGAGGCAAGAGTTCAAAGGAAAACATTATACTTTCGGTATACTGATTGTTCTTAACTTTGTTCTCTTTTCAATCGTCTCCGTGAGACAGGCATCCATTTACTGGTCCATACAGCGCAACACTTTGAAGACCACACACACACACACACACACACACACACACACACACACACACACACACACACACACATGCGCGCGAGCGCGCGCGCGCGCGCACACACACACACACACATACACACATACACCCGCACGTATACACACACACACACACACACACACACACACACACACACACACACACACACACACACACACACACACACAGAGCTGCCATTCATCAAATTACTACCTGTGACAGGCCTCTCGAGTTACGTATCATTCTAGTTCGTAATTTTTGTTTTATTTTACGTCGTATTGAAATATTTAAGTCTCTTCCCTCACTACCTCACCTGCTGGCACTCAGGGAGGCTGTCATTTGCTGAAGAAGGCAAACTTAGCCAAAAATTTCAACTATAACACCACACACACACACACACACACACACACACACACACACACACACACACACACACACACACACACATATATATATATATATATGTGTGTGTGTGTGTGTGTGTGTGTGTGTGTGTGTGTGTGTGTGCGCGCGCGCGCGCGCGTGCATGTGTGTATGTGTTCAGAGAGAGCGAGAGAGAGAGAGAGAGAGAGAGAGAGAGAGAGAGAGATTTCTTTTCTTTTTTTTAAATAGGCACACATAAAGAAAGTATTTCACTGGACAACAGCGACAGTATTTACAAACATCAAACAAAGTCATGTAGCATGTCACATAGTGTCCTCATAGATACATCATGACATTTAGAGAAAATACGTTACACAAACATATTTCAGTCACATTGTTTCATTTCATTCCCAAGGTCGCGGACAACATGCAAAACAAAGGGAATTACATTCTATGGATTATTAACAGTACTCTTGTATTAATGTTATGTATGGAAACCATTTTGTCCCGTATTCTGCATAGTTCATCTCCATCGAGTACACATGTTTCTCAATTTTATGTCTGTAACATAGTTCCTTTAGAAACATTATTAGGTTAGGTTTCATCTTATTAATTCTACATTTGTATATGAAATATTTTCCCATTAAATGATTAAGTCTAGCATATCATCTGTTTTTGTTTTTCTCATCAGTGCCAAAACAATATAAGCTCTACATTAAATGACAATCTTTCACAGTGTGAACACTTACTTTTTAGAATATTTTCAAGTTCTTTCCAGAAAGTATGTGCAAATTCACATTCCCACAAGTAGTGACAAATTGAATCTTTCTCTCTATTACAGAAATTACACATGTCACTATCCACAACCTGCATTCTTTTCAAAGTACTGTTAGTTACCAGAATTCTGTGACATATTCTAAGCTGGAACCATTTCAGTTTTAGTTCTCTTATTTCTTAATTCTTTTTAGTACGTCTGTCCAATTAATAGGTACATTAAGGCTCTGTTCCCATTTCATAAAAGAGCTGATGTTTAAAACCTCAATGTCTTCTATCATAACATCATAGTGAATGCGTGCCCCATTAGTGGCGCTACAAATTTTTTGTAACGCTAATGTTCTGTCATTACTGATATTACTGTCGAGTTTTATCAACATTTTCTTCGCATATTCTTTTATTGATTGTACGCAACTTATATAATTTAGAAAATTGACCTCCGATCCCAGCTTCTCTGACAGTGTGTGACGGCTTATAAAGTTACCATTGTCATCAAGCAAATGTTTAACCAAAAATATATTGTTCTGCATCCATTTCTTGTAAAAGAACGGTTTATTTCCAACTTTGAACTTTTCGTTACAAAAAATAGGTTCAGTAGCTAGATCTTTGTTATCTTTTTAATTCTGCACGGTTGCAAAAAAAATGTATATGCCTTAAAAACATCTCCCAAAATGTATTTACTTTGCTTTGTACGAATCTGTCTGGTCCATATGAATCAAAGGCATCGATTTCAGGACATAATGAATGTAATACTGTTTTTCATTTACAATTTTGCACGAATACTTTCCTAATCCAGGCGATTTTTAAGGATTGGATATATATCTTAATATTGGGTATAATTAGTCCTCCTTTCCAAATATTTTGCATAAAATATTTTCTTTTAATTTTATCATTTTGTTGTTCCAAACAAACTTGAAACACATATTTTGCAACATATCTATTTGAGAGTCTGGAGGGTTGGGCAGGAGGATCCACAAGTATACAAGTTTTGATAGCACTAATGATTTTAGCACTGCTATTCTACCTAGTGGTGTAATTACTCTTTTTGACCATATCTTAAATAGATTTGTAACTTCCAAAAATTTATCTGTTACATTGATTTGAGTCATATCTGTCAGATTATTTGTAAACCACACCCCTAGGATTTTAAATTTTAAAGGGTTCCATTCCATTTTATATAAGGGTAAGTATGTGCTCGAGGAATTCTTTTTTATCCCTAACCAAACATTAAACGTTTTTTCATAGTTTAATTTAAGTCCGGATATTTGCTCAAATTCATAGAGATCAGTGAACAACTTTTCATATGATTTCTTATCTCCTTCCAGTGTGAAGGTGGTGTCATCTGCAAACTGATTTGTCTTGAATTCTGTATTTTTTATTTTTATGCCTTTAACATCTTGATCTTGCCTTATTTTATTTGCTAGTATTTCGGCACATAAAACAAACAAATAGGGAGATACAGGATAGGATCACCTTGTCGGCATCCTCTTCCAATAGAAAATCCTGAAGAAAAACCTTCCCGTTCACTATAACACAAGACCTTATCTTTTCATAAAAAAGATGATATCCATTTCTGTATTCCTTTTCCGAAACCAAATGCACGTAGAATCTTACTCATGTGTGACCAGTCAACAGAGTCAAATGCTTTTTCAAAATCTACTGATACCAATAACCCAGGCAAGCGGTTCACCTCTAAATAGTGAATTAGATCATATATGGTTCTTAAACTGTCTCCTATGTATCTACCAGGAAACCTGACTGATCCTCATTTATGATTTTGGGTCAAACAGATTTTATTCTACCTGCAATGCAGGCAGAAGCAATTTTATAAGTAACATTTAGAAGTGAAATTGGTCTCCAGTTCTTCAGATATTCTCGTGGCTTCTCTCCTTTTGGTAAACAAATTACTATACCTTCTTTTTGTGTTATAGACATTTCGCCTTTATTGTATCCCTCGTTTAATGAACGGATGAGAGAGAGAGAGAGATTTTTTTTAATTTTCAGTATAGTTAAGATGTAATTTGTTTTATTTTTTGCTGCTGACAATGCTAGGCTATTGAACAGCAGAGCTGACCACTCAGACTGTTCCATATCTTTTGATCTCCCTTGTATCCTTGAATGGATCTTCAAGCATAGGCTCAAAGATTGTCCCCTACATTTCATCCTGTTTGCATAATGTCTATAGTTTGTCAGCAACCTTTTCCCTCTCCACACTTTCGTTTTGTTAATTTTACTACCTTTCGCTGGCTGCTTTGGGGGTGCTGTTGGATTCTTTTTTGAACCCTTGGTGGTGAGAATACCACAGAATTACGGACTTTGGTGTGTCTCTCTTTGACGCCAAGAGCACAGACAAAATCAGCCGTGTCTCTCTGATGAGTCCGATCTAGCGGACGAAAGGCCTAGGAGCAGGCAACACATACAGATCTGCACTCGAGAGGGATTACGGTGGCTCCCTCATGCAGCTAGTCAAGGGCCTTCATATTTATAATACATATATTCCCATTTTTTTCGTCTTCAACCTTTTTTTCTTTTTTTTTTTAATTTCAAATCTTTGCCAAGTCATTACTATAATGACGGAAGAATTGTTAACCTGCACTTGCTTTCCCCCACTACTTAATTGTTCAGCAGTAATTTGTTTTAATGTTACAATTTCTGATTTTATTATTCTACTTATAGAATAATAAAATCAGAAGTCTGTCGGCCATTCTTCACAGCACACCATATATACATCAGATAAGTCTCTCTTCAATCTTTGTTTGTACTGTCCTAAATGTTAAATGTGATTTTTTTTTTTTTTTGCTTGAAGAAGACCCAAGAGGTTGAAATGCATCGTGTCTTGTCCTGTACTTTGTTTGTCAATGTTCTTGGCGGCAACTAACTCCCACTCTTTCTAAATTTTGCTTCGTTCTCCGCCATCAGTCGCTCCATTTTAAAAACTACTTATAGATGTTAAATGCCTCCCTGTCTTATGATTTTTATGTCTTTCAGATGTTATTTGTATCATTTTCGTTTTATTCATTTCTTTATGTCAGTACACCACTATGTTAATCTGACAGTAAATGATTTGTCAGTCAGTGTGTGTGTGTGTGTGTGTGTGTGTGGGGGGGGGGGGGGGTACAATGATAATAATGGCACAACTAATGTTAGGTAGGTACACAGTGTTGTCTGACCAGCGCGTTGGGCTTATGCGCGGGCAGACATCTGCTATATTGTAGCAACGCGACCTTCTTCTTCAGTTCTCTCATCTCTCTTATTAATTCATTTATCCATCAGCTTTAAATCATGCGCAGTGTGGTCTCAAATCATAGCGGATGTGACGTAAAGTATATGGCCAAGTCCGCACGCAGTGATACCTTGATGAAACTGAATCTCTCTCTCTCTCTCTCTCTCTCTCTCTCTCTCTCTCTCTCTCTCTCTCTCTCTCTCTCTCTCTCTTGACAGATCTGTCAGATCTGTCATACACAGCGCTAATAATATTCATGCTTAGCACTGTTTCCTGGCATTCAGTAACTGAATTTAACTTTTACCACCATTCAAGCTATCAGTTCTGATGATTTCCAGTTTTCAATAAAGTGGACTCAATTGTGCATCTTACATTTTCACAGGTTTTATTCAGCTACACACAATTTCCTCACAGAATTATAAACTGTGCTGCAATGAAATTCTACCACTTAGCTTTGACAGTTCTTCTTGTTATGCCCCCAGAGTGAAATTTCATCACGTGAAGATTTATTTCAGTCATGGGCATATCGAGCGTTTCTGTGGCTGGTCACCCGTCTGCCCGTGTCTGGCAACGTCTTCTGTTTCTGGGCACGTCAGGTAAAGAGCAGCATGGCCTCTATAAGCGGTTTCAGTGTGTTTGTTACCAACCTGACCATGGCTAACTTTATTATTTGTTCCTACCCAGTGTTAAGTTTGCTATGGGCTCAACTGGGAAGACTGGGACCACAGAATCGAGTTTCATCCACTTAATGGATGCATCTCTGAGTGTTATTCAAATTTCTTTACCCACCACTGCTAGTGTTTGTATCTCTCAGGCCTAATTGATGCCAGGATGTATTATAAAAGTAAGCGTAGAATACAGCCCTGTCCTGCAGTCTCAGACCGGAATGGAAATCCACTGCATCATCTTTATCACCTCATTCTCATTGATCAGCGTTTCAAAATGTGTAAAATTCTGCTGGCCTTCGTGCCCTGGTCTCATGGTGGCCTCAGGGTTGATGTCCTCTCCATATCTATGGCCTTGTCTTAATTCTGTCGGGGTCATCAGCTGAACTGGGCAAGTTCATGGAGGCCGTTGTTGGATGGACGTGGTGGTGTCTTTCAGAGGGAGAGCTCACTCATGCTGGACTCTCTTGCCTAAGCAAATGTTGTCATCAGTAGGGGGATTAGTAGGATGTATCCTGCCAATGCTGAATCAGAACAGGTATCACTGAATACCAACGAAGTGACTTGGCAGCAGTGCAGTGTTTACTCCAGTGGATCACCTCTGGACGACCAGACATTATCTGCTTCCCGTGGATTACAGATGCCAGGGCTGTGGTAGACCAGGCCAGGCTGTGGCTGTGAAAGGGGGTGGGGTGTGAGTTTGAAATGAGAGGCGTGGGTGCAATGCCATTGTGATGGCACAGAAGTTGGGACAGCAAAACAAAACAAAAAAGTGAAACTGAACTATACTAGTTCAGTCAATGGAACCACAGGTCACATATACACACACACATCACAACGACTTACACCAATAACTATGAACATCTTACGAATGAGTCTTCAAACTGTTTGGGTTAAACCAACGGAATCATTAGTGCATCCCCTAAAACATATTCAACAGAGTTGGATACCTTGTGGCTATAGCATGACCTTAATTCTAACTGATGTTCGAATGCCCTGAGCTACCTCTTGTGCCAACGCCCAGACATCTCAACAAGCCAGAATCTAAAGCCTCCTGTGGCCACGAGGTGCAAACTACCTAAAGGGTTTGAAGCCTTCTTAGATACGCATGAACGATCCCCGAGAGCTACTTGCAGGTTGATGTTCACTGAATCGAAACGTTGAAACCCAGCCTCAATTGGCACTGTCTCTGTCTGTCTGTCTGTATCTCTCTCTCTCTCTCTCTCTCTCTCTCTCTCTCTCTCTCTCTCTCTCTCTCTCTCTCTCCACACACACACACACACACACACACTTCAAAATGGCGACGACACTCGGCTCCTAATTTTTTTCTCTCCGACAAAGTTGTTGTGAGTGTTGTGAGAGATGAAGACCAGAAGTGCAGGCTTACGTGCTGCTATTTCAGTAAGCAGCCAGAAAGCAGACAGCTTAAAACGTCCTGGGCGTCCTCACATTCCAGAGGAATTGAATCAATCTCGACGAAGCGGGCAAAACCAGCTCATCCAACTGCCCCAGCTAGTGCCAAAGATGAAGCTACACCTACCAGGCCGTCCCTATGACCGTAGGAGAATGGGAGATGCTTCTTTCGATCGCGGACCTCAAAAACATCATCTCGGCACTCTGCGATCGCGTTTCTTCCTTGGAGATAACTCTACAAGGTGAAAGGAATTGTGCGCAGTGCCATGAAAAAGAAACCAATCACCTTGACAACCATAGGCACACAAACGGTCAGCTGCAGCATAACAGCCCCGCCTTATGCCGAGGTTGTAGCAAGACCAGCTGCAGTTCCTGGGGGTTCCAAGCCATCATCGCACACCGTGCAGCAGGAACCTTCACGGAGCAAGGTGTCTACACCTGGTAAACAATTCCACAAATCTTCCTATGACGTAAGTACAGGTCTGACGTCAAACAAAAAAACAGTGTGGCACAACACGACTCGAAAACAAAAAGAACGTTAGAATATGCCTGAAGTTTTGATTCTGCATGACTCGGTGCTGAATCACGTACATGAGGACAGATTGGGGAGGTCATACAATTTCAAAACCTCCATGAAAAAGATCTCTACTCTAACCGACGTGCAGAATTCCCCTGAAAGCTGTCAGCTCCGACTCAAGAAATATAGATGTTGTTGTAATACATTCTGGAATCAACGACTTGGAATCTAAGAACAGTATCGAATCCAGCAAGTCCTTTGCTACAACTCTGAAGGCAGCTTGCAAGAGCAAAAACCCAAAACCGCAGTTTGTAGTAAGCAATGTCACCACTGTCAAAGACCAGACGCTGGTGGCAAAGAGAGAATTATTCAATGCTGCCACCACGTCTGAACTATTGGAAGTACGCAACATCTCAATCATTAAGCATAACAACACGAAGAAAACATCACCTCAGGTGGCATTCACCCCACTACAAGAGGCACCAGCATACTGGCTGGCAACACATGGACGTCGTGTCCGAAACCTGGTGTGAGAAACCCCGAAACGGCCTGCACGTCAGCCCAGATTCCACCGACCCCAGTCCTACCCTGGCCCTCAACACCATGCCTGGCACAACCGCTTCTATGCTTTGAGTGACTGGGACATGTTTCACCAACACTTGTGATAACCTTTGTCACAGAGATCAAGATTCACTGACATTTACGAAGCTGAGCATTTCCCATTGCTCTTCGCCATTAAGGACTTTATGCCTACTAGACATCTAAGTGCATTTAGTATAAACAGAATTAGTTGATTTAGGCTATTGTTTAACACATATAGAAATTTGTATTTTTATTTCATTATTATTATTATTATTTTAACATACTTCTCTACTTTTCTTCTCATGCACCTTCCTTGCTTCACGTTTTCTTTTTAATTGTAGCTTACTCCTCTCAGTGTATGTAAATCTCTGAGACTACCTTGATTTATCATTAACGTAAGACGACTGGTTACCAATAATGAGTAGAACTAATGAAAACATTTTTGATATATTCCAGTGGAACTGTCGTTCCATTGTTAAAATTTAGACTGTTTAGTTCAACATCTTGCACAACACGATCACAAGATTCTGTCTTTTCAGTCCTTGAATGTTAACAAAGAAAAGCTGCCAAAGATAGACAATTACTATTATCCACCAAAACCATCAAAAGGATGATACCACTGGAACAGTCTCTACGGCTATATATGTACGTGAGGGGGTTTCTTAACGCTCTTTGCCCCAGTCCTGCACCATCTGATATACCTAACTTAAATTCTTGTGTGCTGTTACTGTCGGATTCAAATCTTGACTGTTAACCATAGTCTCTGTTTACCTACCCCTAGGTCCAAATGAGCAGAACACTGAATGGATTCGTATGCTACAAGCAGAACAAAATAAAAAAATCTTAATCACGGGTGACTTAATGCTCACTGACCTTTCTGGGAGAAGGAATGTCAAACAGTTACAAGCAACCGTTTTGTTTGAAAATCTAGTGGATTCCTCCCTCTGTCTTCTAAATGATGGGCGAATCACACGCATACTCGATAATCCCAATCATAGAGCCCACCGCCATCCACTTAACACTGGTGTCACCGAGCTAACATCCTTTTGTATCTAGAACCCAACAAATGATACTTTAAACAGTGTTCATATACCACTTGTGACCAGGTTTGAACTAGATCAATCTTCCGCTACAGACTCAACAGAAGACAAGGTTCCAAAATATAATTACAAACATGCTGACTGGAACAAAATTAAATTACAAAAATATTACTTTCTTATTAATGGGTTCGAAACTTCTCTCTGTTCTGCATGCCGCTGACGAATCCATCCCAAGTATAAGTCAATAACATCAAAAAAAGCATGTCGGTAACATTTGGTGGAATGAAGCTTGCCAGAGAGCAAAAGACGAGAAAAAGTTAAAATTTAATGCTTATCTAAAGCACCAATCTATTGAAAATCATGTGGAAATGAAAAAGCAAAAAATAAATGTAACAGAGTAATAGATGCCCCCCCCCCCCCCCCCCCCCCAAAAAAAAAAAAAAAAAAAAAAAAAAAAAAGAATGTTGGTCATCCTTTTGTACAAACGAAGTTTCAAATCATAAAGATCTTCAGAAAGTATGGGAAAAATTGAAAACAATGAAGAATGGCGTAAAATTGCCGGTACAACTGTCTCATTGTAATTTGCCAACTAATTATTACGAAAAAAAACCGATAAGTAGATAAACCCTTGATTACCTGTTAAAAACTAAATATAGTGAACTCCTGATATAGTAAACGCCGGAAATAGTAAATAATTGCTTATAGTAAACGTTTATCTTGGTCCCGGTCCCAAGCCTTCTTAGTCTCTGTTAATTTCAGCTGGAAATAATAAACATCCTTTATAGTAAACTCATTTTTAAGTCCCCGAAGCTTCACCACTGACTATAGTAAACTTTTTATGAGAGTTACTTCCCTTTGACATGCTGCTATAGTGAACTCCGCAAATAGTAAATGCCGGTAATAGTAAACAACTGCTTACAGTAAACGTTTTTCTTGGTCCTGGTCCCAAATTTTCCCTTTGACAAAAAACAATGGCGCACAAACGTGTGACTCAGTCACTGAAAAGAAAAATAGATTTAATCAAACAAGTTGAAGAAAAACAAGAAGCAAAGCAAGTTAGCCCTTGAGTTTGGAATTTCGAAAGCAACAGTTAGTGTGATTGTGAAAAATAGGGAAAGTTTGAAGGAAAAATTTTATAAGGGGGACTGCAGTTCAAAACGCAAACATGACAGACGTGCAACGCAGCCCGAGATTGAGAATGCCTTTTGGACTGGTTCAAGAAAACAAGGGCGAACAGCATGTCTGTTTCCGGCACTGTTTTGAAATCAAAAGCCGAACAGTTTGCCAAAGATGGGCTTGACAGAGTGATGTTGTTCTGAAGGTTGGATCCGGCGCGTCAACATACGCCACAACATTTCATACAGAAAAGTAAGTGGAGAAAGGAGCAGTGTAGATGAATCGATCACAGATCATTGGGTTAGTGATGTCCTGTTGCCTACTCTCAAAAACTATGAGAAAAAAAAAGATATATCTTCAACATGGATGAAAGTGGATTATTCTGGCGCATGCTGCCAGATCGCACACTTGCGTTTAGAAGAACAAGAAGTGTACACGTGTGTGTCATTCACTCATTCTCTCTCTCTCTCTCTCTCTCTCTCTCTCTCTCTCTCTCTCTCTCTCTCTCTCTCTCTCTGTTAACATTTCATCTTTTACTGGCTATGTGTGAACTTAGTTATTTGAACTTAGTATTTCTGTATGGGTGTCTGCACTGTGTGTGCGTCTCGGTGTATTAGTCATTGCGTGTGTCTTTTTTCAGTGTATGTCTGTGTGCATATGCACATTATTATGTGTGTATGTAAGTGTGTATATCCATGTGTTTGCAAACTTGTGGTGTGTGTGTGTGTGTGTGTGTGTGTGTGTGTGTGTGTGTGTGTGTGTGTGTGTGTGTGTGTGTGTGTGTGTGTGTGGTGTGTGTGTGTGTGTGTGTGTGTGTGCGCGCGCGCGCGCGCGCGCGTATGCGTGTGTGCATGTGTGTGTGTGTGTGTGTGTGTGTGTGTGTGTGTGTGTGTGTGTGTGTGTGTGTTGATGTTTTTTTTCTCTCTCTTTATTTCTAAGGACAGTCATTTTCATCTTTCTGAACGGAAGTGCGTACCACCCGCAAGTATATGACAGATGGGCACTCAGTTTAGAGGCCAATCCATTCGGAAAATAAATATCAATACGGCTTATCTTCACAGGAGACAGGTGTCGTCGTATGGTTACTGTTTATTGTCACACTGTTGTCTCTTTATCATTTTCTGTTCATAAATCAGTTTTTTTTTTTTAATGTCCTCTCCTCTCCAAAGGTCCAGTATGGGTGCTCACATGATGAGATAAACAGTTACACACTCAACCAGTGATTTCCATATTTACTGAGTTTGGGACATCGTACTGATGAGGGTAGATTACTTACTTACTCGAAAAGAAAAAAAAAGGATAACATGCATTAAGTTTGAATTCATGTGAAACATCGTGGGATCTCATCTGCTTATTTCTTGCACTGACAAGCAGCAAGTGTATCATGGCAATAATGGCACTCCTATGATGTTACTGACTAGAGAAGTGCAGGGAACAGACCCAGAACTTCTACATTCTCTTTGTTGGCCTGATAAAAGCTTTTGATGCTGTCAGTAGTGAGAGTTTGTGGTTATGTAGGCCTACTGTCTGAACTCATTTGTCCACCGAAGTTTATCAGGATCATAATGATCCTTCATATGAAGTCTCACTTAGTGGAAAATGACGTGTCTGACCCCTTCCCAGTGCACAATGGAGTGAAACAAGCATCTGCCCTGGCACTGACTTTGTTCAGCATTATGTTCACCAGAATGTAATCGTTCTCTTTACTCTCCTGTACCAATGCACCCCACTTCAGGTCTGTGAAGCGCTCATTGTCACAGGTCAATGTGCCAGGTGAATGGCTGTCCAAAAAGAAAGCGTTTGCAGGAACTGGACCAGATGTTTCCGCTGCCATCACAATAACGATCAGGCCAGTGGGTGTAGTGACATGTCAGGTGTTTCAGTGATTCACTGTATCTATAATGAAACCAATTTACAATCTAAGAAGAAAAAAAAATGTTTCCTCTTTTCAGTTAAAGTGTAGTGAGTTATAACAACAAGTACTTTTTGAACGATACTCGGTTGTAGTAAACATCCCTCAAACGTTTATTATGCGGTGGTCAGTTATAGTAAACTCGGGTTCCAAAAGCTTATTATAAACGATAATCGGTTATAGTAAACACAGCCACAAGCAGTTTATTATAAACGATGTCACCTATAATAAACCTCCGGTTATAGTAAACGGGTCAGTGGGTCCCAAGGGGGTTTACTATATCCGGAGTTCACTGTACTCAAATTAAGCGACAATTTGCCAGACGAAAGAATGTTTTTGCTACAATTTTTGACGTCAAAAAGGTTTACGACCAAATGTGGCACAATCGACTACTGACAAAAAGCGTTCTTTTTAATCGATCAATACAGACAAGGATTGGGAATACGTACTCCAATATTAAATATTAGATCTCTTCATACGGGCGTTCCTCAGGGATCATTCATTGCCCCTATCTTGTTCAATATTCTAATGTCAGATCTTCCTAGGCTAGGGGGGTATCGAAAGATGCAGTTTTAGTTCAATATGCCGACGACATATGTCTATGGATGAAAGTATCAGTGAAAAGAAAAACTCCAACCAGAGCTCTGAATTACACCAAGAAGTTATACCAACACGAACTCGATAAAATAATTGAATACGTGACTGAAAATGGTCTTTCACTATCTCTTGAAAAAAAAAAATGATGGTTTTCAATTCAGAATACAACCCTGGAAAACTTCCTGTATTTTCTATGCATGGTTCTGTCATACGATACACTCAAACAAGTAAGTTTTCGGTGTCTGTCTTACGTCAAAACTTGCTGGACCAGCCATATTGAGCATATACTAACTAAAGCAAGAAAGAAAAAGAGTTTAAACTTCTTAAAAATCATTAGCAAACAAAAGTGGGGACAGGATACAAAGATATTAATATTACTGTCAACGTCATTGTGCGTCCCAAATTGACGTATGCACAGGAGGTATTTTTTAGTGCTCCACAACATTTACTGACTAAAATGCAAAGTGTTGACTGCAAAGCCTATAAACTTTGCCAACGAGTTCCATTTCGTGCATCAAATTTAGGAACCTATAAAGAAGCAGGTGTTTTACCTCTTGACGAGCTAAGATATCTATGCTGCCAAATATGTTTTACGAAGCTCCTCGTTCGAAAATTTCACAGAGGCGAAGTTTGCATGAGGTCCGATCTTCATTTTGCAAAAAAGAGCTAAACCCATCCAATCATTAAAATCCGTAAACACATTTACTTCAGATCTTAAAAAAAAAAGGAAATAAAAACAAAACCTTCCTACTCACCTGTACCTACATGGGAGATGAACAATCTGAAGCTTGACATAGATCACACGAACTTATCCAAAAATGATATACCTGATATACTTAGAAGTTCCGTCTGCTCCCATATTAATAAAAAGTATTCTGAACAATTAAAGATTGATACAGATGGGTCTGTACTTGGGAACAGAAAAGTAGGAGCTGCCTCCGTTATACCAGCTTTAAAAATATAGAAACGGTTACACATATGTGAAAATGTTTCTATATTCACTGCTGAGATATTTGCAATATTAAAGGCCCTGAATTACATTTCTGATTTTCCGAAAAACATATTTCAGATTGTAATATGTGTTGATTCTTAATCGGTCTTACAGGTACTTAAATCACTAAACTAGAAAATACGATCGGAGTTGGTAATTGAAATTAAACACACTGTTCATCTTTTATCACTGAAAGGCACCAGCATATTTTTTCTGTTGGGTGCCTTCCCATTGTGGTATCGTTTCAAATGAATGGGCTGATCGAGCTGCAAGAAAAGGAGCAAACAATCATGATGGTTCAGTTCCAGTTAAGATACGGTTAGGTTTACAAGAAGGTTACACACGTTTAGTAAATGCGTCATACAAAATGTTTGCCGAGAAACTTAAAAATCTAAAGTGTCACTACAGTCAGCACTGCATAAATGCTAAGAACAGAGGAAATATTAAACCTCTTTTAGTGTTCTTGTCCGGAACTTTTTCGAGGTCAGTTTCTTTTAAATGCACTGCGCACAAAATACAACAAAAATGTCCAGTACATGTGTGGAAGAGAAATAACGATTAAACATTTACTTGTTCATTGCTCCAAAGTCAAAGAACTAGTATCTCTAAGAGTGGGACGACAGTTTTTATCCGAGTCTTCCATTTCCTCAAAAACGTTTTGAACACTTATTCACTTCTCCGCATTTTTTCGGTGTGTTTGATTAATTGTCCAGTCGGTGCCTTCCTGTGACTGACTCAGTTTCCATCTTCCCAAACCCCCATTCTTGTGATAGTACTGTCGTGTTTTAACACACAGACACACGCACGCACACACACGCGCGCGCACGAGCATCTCTATCTTCCTCTTTCTCTCACATATACACACACGTACACAAACACGGATGCAAGAACGCATGCACGCACGCACATACGAGCATGCACGCACTCATACGCGCGCGCACACACACGCTCTTTCTCTATATATATAATGCTGAACAATTAAGTAGTGGGGGGAAAACAAGTGCAGGTTAACAATTCTTCCATCATTATAGTAATGATTTGGCAAAGATTTGAAATGGAAAAAAAAAATGAAGGTAATGGGAAAATGTATATCATAACTATGAAAACCTTTCACTAGCTGCATGAGGAAACTATCGCAATCCCTCTCGAAGGCAGATCTATATGTATCGCCTGCTCCGAGGCCTTTCGTCTGCTGGATCGGACTCATCAGGGAGACACGGCTGATTGTGTCTGTGCTCTTGGCGTCAGATAGAGACACACCACAGTCCATAATTTCTTTGGTGTTCCGACCGCCAAGTGTTCGAAAAAAATCCAAACAGCACCCCCAAAGCCGCCAGCGAAAGGTAGTAGAATTAAACAAAACGAAAGTGTGGAGAGGAAAAAAAAGTTGTTGAAAACTAAAAATATTAGGCAAACAGTATAAAATGTAAGGGACAATCTTTGAGCCTATGCTTAAGGATCCATTTAAGGATGCAAGGGAGATCAAAAGATACGGAACAGTCTGAGTGGTCAGCTCTGCTGTTCAATAACCCAAGCATTGTCAGCGGCTAAGAATTCCATATATATATATATATATATATATATATATATATATGGGAAAATCTAACATTATAGTTTTTCGTAAAGGAGGGTATTTAGCGGCACGTGAAACATGGTTATATGGAAGCATTCAAATGCCTGTTGTCAAATGTATATAAATATCTCGGACTATATTTTTCAATTAGGCTTAGTTTTAGGTTTACTTGCCAAGATCTGACCAGCCGAGCCAAAGATCTGTCGTGAGAGCATTTTGTCCTTAATGTATAAGTTTGATAAGTATTCCCCGAATATGTTTTTTAAATTGTTTGATATACAAGTTCAACCAGTAGCTCTATATGGAGCTGAGATATGGGGATTGACAAACAATCAAGACATTGAAAAGGTACATTATTTGCTATGAAAACATTTTTGCATTTTGATCAAAAGACTCCAAACGATCTTATATACGGAGAACTTTGGAAGATATCCTATTTACTTAAATGCTTACACGAAAAGTATAAAATATTAGTTAAAAGTAGTTCAAATGAATGATAACAGAC